>JAJOZX010007090.1:192500-232965 GCA_023014485.1 Bathynomus jamesi
GAAAGAGAGTATATATGATTTTTCCACGAATGATCACGAGAAAAAGAAACGCCAAGAATGATGTTAAGAGAAGAAGAAGGATTGAGTTGTGTGTTGTTGAAGGTAAGGGGATAGTCGTGTGGAAGATTGCGACGAGTAGACAGATTGAGGAGCTGAGTTTTTGAGGCAGTGAAAGTCAAGATTTTCTCTGCTCGAATCAGAGATAGTAGAAAGATCAGAGGTCAGGTGCACCATAACCGTCCTACGCGAAGCATAGAATGACTGTTGAGAGGGACGCTTTGTGGAGCGAGTGTAGAAGTGAAGAGTGGAATCATTGGCATAGGAGTGGATAGGACAGGAAGTGTGACGTAATAGATTATTGAAAAATAAAAGGAAAAGTGTGGGTGATAGGACAGAACCCCTAAGAACACCACTATTAATAGCTTTATGGGAAGAACAGTGGCCATCTACCCGCAACAATAGATCGACCAGAAAGGAAATTAGAAATAAAGAAGCACAGATACAAAGATAGAAAAGGATAGAAATTATTTTTAAAATTCAAATAATTAATCAGTGTCAACCATTATCAACCTTAATGACCATCTTAGATAAGAAAAAGTTCGTCAGAGACTGCAAGGGACTCCGACCCACGCCAGAGGTGGGTCCATGGGGCTCCAACCCCAATGTATTGATGGCTGCGTACTATATATATAATACAGTACTGTAAATAACTGTCGAAAGAGGCCAAAAATACAGAACCCCTTTCTATTCTTCAGAGATATGCGTGGACAAGTTGAGTCTTGCTCTCCAACCCATTTACACTTGAGAGAAAAGCTACATAAATCATCTGTCGAGAGATATGTCAGCTACTGTCGGAGAAGTACTTCCAAACCTTTTACACCATGAAAGTTATCTCTCGAAAGTAAAGTGTCGACAGAAAAGCTTCAAGCATAAACAGCCGAGGAATTTTAGGATCCAACTACAAAAAAAATAAGGTAAAACTGAAAATCTCAGTATTGGTAGAATTTTTCACGCTGGATAACATATCAAAAGCCCTCAAAAGTCCTATGGCCGCTTCATCTGCCATCTCGGATTTTTGTTCTGCCTGCTATAACTCATTATATATATTGCTGCGTAGCAACACGCAGTTTTTTACAAACCTGTTCAAAATTGTTTCCTCATAAAATATTCTATCAAAATATTACCATTTTTATTTGTAAAACTTTTATTTGAAACCTTTACCAATCCGATGCCGCTAAAATGCTTCAAATTTCAAACAACAGAAAATTTAGGTACAAATAAAGAGGAAATATCGAGTTTAAGAACACCTTACACGAAAATTATTGAATGAGTGTGCAAAAAATTAGTAATCTTTCGATGGAATATTTTATGGGAATCATTTCTGAGAGTCTGAGTAATGAGGCCAATCTTTCGAGGCACATTACTGATGTATGGGAGAGTCTGCGAAGAGCTCCAAATGACTTTAAGTCTCGTCGTATCTATGCGCAGACGTTTCAGCGATGTTATAGAAGCAGCGGATGAGGGCTATACAAAATATTAAATATTACATTTGTTTAATTCAATTCCTTCTGAGCACATTCTAAACGACTTTTATGGGGACTTTTTGGGGGATTTTATTTAATACTAATTAAAGTTGTTATTATTATATGATAAACGTATCGGTATATTTCAAATTGGGAAATAGAAATGGCTAACCAATGTCTTCAAGCCGTTTCCGGTGAGATCAGCGAAGTGAAACGATATTGGGTCTGGTAAGTGGTTGAATGGGAGACTAAGGAAGTTCAATATATTCTACAGGGTGTCCCATAAGTCCGGCATCATGGGAGAAATTCATATTTTTCTATTTCTACAAACCATAATTCATATTTTTCTTATGCTCGGGATGCCAATTTCCCGTCCACCATTCTGTTCAGTGACGAGGCTGTTTTTTATGGAAATGGTGAGGTAAATCGACAGAACACCCGCTATGGTCTCAAAACAACCCTCACTGGTATACCTCTTCAAAGGAACAAGGTGCATCTCGGGTGATGGTATGGTGTGGCATTTGGAAGGATCGCAACATAGGCCCCCTCTTTTTCGATGAACATGTCACTGGAGGCACCTACCTACGTATGCTCAAGGAAGAAGCATTTCCCAGTGTCTTGAACGAAGAAGGAAATTTCCCAACATGGTTCCAGCAAGACGGCGCTCCTGCACATTACAGCACCCAAGTAAGGGAATACCTGTACCAACAATTCCCTGGTCATTGGATAGGACGTCGAGGGCCTGTGGAATGGCCAGCTAGAAGCCCGGATCTCACGCCACTAGATTTTTATCTCTGGGGCCACTTGAAAGCGCTGGTATACGCAGAGAAAATTAGGAGTATTGAACATTTGCGGCAGCGCATTATTGGGGCATGTAACACCATTACTCCTGACATCATTCACTGTGTGCTTGCTGACTGGGTATCACGTCTGAATTTGTGTATTGAAAACAATGGTGGACATATTGAGCACGTTCTGTAAATAAAAGCTTTTGTTTTGCCTTTTTTTATTGTTTTTCCTATGATGCCGGACTTATGGGACCCTGTATAATATATATATATATATATATATATATATATATATATATACTTCCTTTTCTTAGTCACACTACCGACAGAATGAACAAACAAACTTGTTCGCAGCGTTTTGTCTGAGTCTCTTTTTCAATATGGTGTTAAATTTATTAATATCAATTCCTCTTCTATCCATAATTTTTATCGTCATAAGGAACGTTTCCCTTCGCTCGTTAGATCCTCCATGATATATCTTTAAACGTGTGCGGACTGTGATGCCCAATACGTGGTCCAAACTAGCCTGCAACTTAAGGAGAGAATCAATAATCACAGAAGCCTTCCTCATCGGACTGATCGTCCTCTGTCTAATCCTGAACACTCTGCCATTCGTAGTCATACCGAAATGACTAATCCCCTTAATCCCCTTGTAAATATTAATCAATACTCTATCTTATTTCCTCAGCCTAGTGAACGTGATAGGAAAAAAATCAGCGAGTCACTCTATATTAAGACCCCTTCTTTGAATACCCCAGATTTTTCCGTTAAATTATTCACCTTATAGAAACTTTTACCAACCAACTACTTTCTGTCTTTTTCCCCTTCACGGTGTCCTCATCTAATCATTTCTTCCGCTCCCTTTGATCTGTTATCACGTTCATTTTGGGTAAGGTAAGCTTTTATTTTACAGTTTTAATATTTATGTTGTTTCTTATCACTTTTGTTTTTAATAATTTTGTATTACTGTACTTTTATATTCTTGTTTTAACTCTGTCTGCTTTTATTTTTATTTTTTTACTAATGATGCTCCCTCGCTATGGGTCGAAACAACTGTAATAAATGTTTGGAGCCATCGTCTTGGCCTTATTGTTCCTTATTATATATATATATATATATATATATATATATATTTATATACGTTAATGGAATCTTAAAATCTATTTACACATATCAAAAGTTTTCTGTTCAGAATGATAAAAAAGAAAATTGTATGTTCAGTATTCCTAAATCGAAAATAATCCAATATCTGTCGAAAACATTGAACAAATCTGCACTCGAAAGACACTAAGTGAAGGGAAAAATCTGCTCTGGTACTTTCCAAATTCTGACCTTCTTTTCTTTCACACCTGACCTATCCGTAGGCCGTTATGTATAACATTCATATGCGGATTTAGGTCATTCTTTTAGTTTCTCCTTATTTTTATACTTTACACACACACACACACACACACACACACACACACATATATATATATAATATATATATATATATATATATATATACAGGGTGTTTCAGGAGGAAAGGTCAATACTTTGGGAGGTGATAGTATTGGTCATTGTGAGAAAAAAAGTTCATATGAACATGTGTCTAATTCTGAATGGTTACGGAGATAGAGCTGTTTGAATCTACAAATACAAAAGCATTGTTAATGGTAATCAAGAAAGAGAAACCAATTACTTTTTCTAACATTTAATGTTTAAACATTGGCATTTTGAATGGTATCAGATACAGAAATGACAAATTTGTTACAGTTTACAACACGTTTTGAAAATCCCACCGTCAACCTCAATGCACTTTGCAACTCGTGTGCGAAGATCGCGCGTTGTTCGTCTGAGTTGATCTTGACGTTCCTTTATGCGGGCAGCAGCATCCAAAATGCGCGCGAGCAATTCGTCTCGTGTATTCACCTTTCTTTTGTAAACTTGACTTTTCATCACCCCCACAAAACAATAATCTAACGGAGAGAGGTCTGGAGACCTTGGTGGCCATTGAGTGGGACCACCCGGTGGGAGGAAGAGCTGCGCGCGCATCAGATTCAAACAGCTCTATCTCCGTAACCATTCAAAATTAGACACATGTTTATATGAACTTTTTTCCTCACAATGACCGATACTATCACCTCCCGAAGTATTGACCTTTCCTCCTGAAACACCCTGTGTATATATATACAGGGCGTCCCAAAAAAATGTATACACACTTTAACAGCTGATAGCTCAATTGATGTTTCTTTCTTCCAATTTAAACCCATTAGAATTAATAATGGCAGTCAGACTAAGCTTTGAACAAAGGAAATTCATTCTAAAATGCTACTGGAAGTGTGAAAACGCAGTTGAAGTGCAAAGACAGTTTAGGAGGGAGTTTCAAACAGATCCACCAACGTGACTTACCATCACTCGAATTAGAGATAAGTTTGAAGCCGATGGAACTGTTCAGAATGTCCACAAGAAGCGTTCCGGAAGACCACGGACATCGACAAGCCCACAAAGCAAGAAGGAGTACTGGAAACGTATCACCAAAGTCCAAGAAAATCTGTGCGGCAAGCGAGTCGTGAGGTAGGAATTTCAGAATCGTCTGTCCAACGCATTTTGAAGCGCTGTCAATGGAAAAGTTACATTCCAAGATTAGTCCATGCTATTAATGAAGATGATCCGGACCGAAGAGTGGAGTATTGCGAGTGGTACTTGGCACGATGTGGATGTGGATTGGACGAAGGGGTTTCGTAGAATACCCCCCGCGTTCACCAGACCTCACACCACTAGACTTTTTTTTATGGGGATACTTAAAAGACAAAGTCTACGCTATAAAACCTGCAACAGTCGCTGAATTGAGAGCAGCCATTGAACGAGAATGCACACAAATACCAAACGAAATGTTTCGTGATGTTTGCGATTCCATTGCTTCGCGTTATCAGCAGTGCCTGGACCAGAACGGACGTCAGTTTGAAAACAGGCGTTGACAAAACAATTAAATAATGTCTGTAGATTCTATTACATTTTGAAAATGAAATGTATTTTAATAAACACTGCCTTTATAATTATTTAAAGTGTGTATACATGTTTTTGGGACGCCCTGTATATATATATATATATATATATGTATATACACACACACACACACACACACACACATATATATATATATATATATATATATATATATATATATATACATATATATGGGTAAAAGTTAATAATAGTGGACAATATTTTTGTTTTATTTAAAAAAAATGATCAGTAAATTCCAAGTTGCCGTTTATGCCATGAATAAGTGGTTTTGGTAAAAAGAAATTGTAAGTAAATCTATAAATAATAGTGGTCGTGTAGTGGTTAGCGTCGCTGACTACGAATCCATCGGCCCCGAGATTGAGACCCGGTGACGGCAGTCGGCGCGCAGCAAAACCCAGCTGTTCATCCTTCCATACAATAAAGAAAGTGGTTAATACATAAATGGGTACCCTGGGTGGCCTAGTGGTTAAGACGCTGGGCTGCTGGTGGGGCGTGGTTCAGATTCCACGTTAAATTGTAGGTCTAAGGTGGAGTGAAAAGCTTGACCTTCGTCAGAATGAACAATTCGGGCGGAAGCTAACCAAAGGTTACCAAAGGTATAGTTAAACATGGGACTAGTTGGTGTAGCGTATAGAACACCGGTTGTAAGAAGAGGCTACTTTGCCACTAAAATTCAATGAAAAATTGACCTTACTGTAAACAGATTTAAAAATGGTGGATATGCGTTCCAAGTCGCAACTTCTTAAGGCCTACTTAGATATTTAGATATTTCGGCAATATTAGTCGAAATTCATACTGGGCTCCAAATAAATCTAGGTTAACCTAACCTAACCTGCCTAACCCAGCTTACAAAAAAACCCATTTGGTTGCATGCTCTCTTGGGCGGTTTATTTGAAACCCAGTATGAATTTCGGCTACTATAATTAATCGCCCAAATATTTAAGTATACGCTATACAAACTAGTCCTATGTTCAGCATGGGAAAACAAAAATTCTAGGGTAACTTACATATGGTTGTACGTTCTAATGAAAGTCTAATAAAATCAATTTATTTTTTTAAATAAAACAAAAAATTGTCCACTATTCTTTACCTAAGCCATGGACGAAAAAAGAATTCCATCTTATAAGATATGATTACAATAAAGGATTCAAGACACTACAAGACAAACAGATAACACCAAACACAAGTCAGTGGATCTTGAAGTAATAATGACATCGGATGCAAAGTTCAGAAAACACTATAACATTAAAATCACAACCGCTCCAAAACATAACAGGAATTATCTGGGGGAGCTTTTACAGCGGAAAAGCAAATATCATGATTAAGTTAAGGGAGAGTTTAGTTTCACAAACGAGAATGGAAAATACTCCAGAACACGAGGCCCAAAAGTCTTCAACGCGCTGCCGAAAATAATGAGAAACTTCCAGCTCACCAACCTGAATAAGTTTAAGAACCAACTGGACATGTTCTTGTGCAAAGTTCCTTATCAACCATGTGTAGTTGGCTACGAAAGTAGGAGAAGAGTGGAAACCAACACTTCTCTATCAAATCCCACAAATGAAATGGGAATGGGAAGAGGGGTCGACCGTAGATCGATCCTGAACAATCGCCCGAAGACATAAGTAAAGACTTATAAAATTTTTTTATAAAATTATTATATTAATATATATATATTATATATATATATATATATATATATATATATATATATATATATATATATATATATATATATATATCCAAAATACTTCTATAGCTATGCAAAAAGGAAAACAAAAACGCGCGCTGCTACTGGGCCATTAAGGACGAGAAATAATGAACTAACCAACGATCCAAAAGAAATATCTGAAACATTAAGAGCTCAATATGAATCAGTTTTCAGTACCCAAAAACTGACAAAGCGATACCTGACATAAATGCATTCTTTGAAGAGGAATTGCAGGGAGAGTATACAACAGACTTTGATTTTACCCCAGAAGATGTAGAGTTATAGGACAAATGAAAACACATTCAGCTGCAGGTCCGGACAATTGGAACGCATTGTTGATTAAAAACTGTAAAAATGAAATAGCTACACCTTTATACTGGATATGGAGGAGATATCTAGACACGGGAAAAACCGAGCATCTTGAAAAGCGCAAACATTGTCCCTATATATAAAGTATTTGAGAGAATAGTTAGAGAGAAAATTTATGATTTCCTGGAGACACGGGAAAGATTCAACGAAAATCAGCATGGATTCCGATCAGGTAGATCATGCCTATCACAACTAATAGAACACTACAACAATATCCTAGATGCATTGGAAGGCAATGACAACTACGATGTTATGTAAGCAGATTTTGCTAAAGTTTTCGACAAATGTGACCATGATGTAATAGCACATAAAATGAAATATATGGGAATAACAGGCAAAGTGGGAAAATGGATATACAACTTCCTCAGAGAACGTCTGCAGGTCGTCAAAATTCAAGGTATATCATCATCAGAATCGGGAGTACGCAGCTCAGTACCACAAGGGACAGTACTGGCCCCACTCCTGTTCATTATCATGCTAACAGACATAGACAGCGGAGTTAACAGCAACAGTATAGTAACATCGTTCGCAGACGATACAAAGATCAGCAGAAAAATCAGCGATGTACATGAAGTGGAGGCCTTGCAGAGAGACACAAACAAAATATACAAACGGTCAGAAGACAACAACATGACTTTTAACACCGAGAAATTTCAGCTCTTGAGATATGGTAGAAAAGAGGAACTTAACAGACTGCATATTATGCTCCAGATAGTGAGGAAATTCAGAGAAGCACGAAAGCGATCGATCTGGGAGTAATAATGACCGATGATGCGAAATTTGAAACACAAAATCAGATAGCGATAATTAAAGCAAAAAGAGTCGAGGGACAGGTACTAAGAACGTTCAAGAGAAGGGACAGGACAGTAATGATTCCCCTGCTAAAAACACTGATTATACCAAAACTTGAATACTGCTCAGTTTTGACGTCCCCATATAAAAAGGAAGAAACTAATAAACTAGAAGAAACGCAAAGGCATTTCACAGCCAAGATTGATGGCTGCAAAGAACTCAACTACTGGGAAAGACTACGTAAACTAAATCTGTACTCCCTGGAAAGAAGAAGAGAGAGGTACACCATAATCTACATATGGAAAATGATCGAAAAACTGGTACCAAACCTAAAACTAACCCAATTACCATTCAAACAACACTGGAAAATAGGAAAGGCAGAATGTGTAGTGTTCCCAAATTAAAGGCCCGACAAGGGACTTCCTCAACTCTGAAAGAAAATAGTTTGTTTGTCAGGGGGCCAAGACTTTTCAACCGGCTTCAAAAGGACCTCAGAAACGTAACGGGGGTCAAAGTTGAAGTCTTCAAGAGAAGACTGGATGCCTGGCTCAGGATGATATCAGATGAGCCGGGCGTGCCTGGCTATGTACGGTGGAGAGCGCAAGAAAGCAACTCGCTCCTCCACCAAGCCAGACCTAGAGGCGGGGCCACCAGCTTGACCTCCCTGTGAAGAGAGACCAACGCACGAAACAACATAAGGTTCATAAGGTATATATATATATATATATATATATATATATATATATATATATATATATGTGTACAGGGTGGGCGGAAAGTAGCTCCCTATTTTGGATTGGTAAAAAAATACGTATATTATCCATTTATTTCAGACGAAATAATATGAAAAGGTAGGCATACATGGTAGGTTTTCTCTAAAATTCAATGTGGGCTCCAACTCTTTCCACCAGCTTCTGGAGCCGCCCAGGAATGGCGTCCACTGACTTTAGCAGGAACTCCGGCGGGATGGAGGACATGACTTCCCGAATTCGGTCCTCCAGTTCTTCCAATGTCCTCGGTTTGGTGCGGTAGACTTCTTCCTTTACCCACCCCCAAAGAAAGAAGTCGCACGGTGTCAAGTCGGGGCTCCTGGCTGGCCATTGATGTGGACCACGACGACCCATCCAACGCCCAGGGAAGTGGGCATCCAGCCACTCACGGACAACAAGAGCGAAGTGCGGAGGGGCGCCATCTTGCTAAATATCAGATCGTCGATGTTCTCCCATGTGCTGACAACCGGCCAGACCTCGTTTCGCACATAGCAAGGTACCGCTCAGCATTCATGGTGTTGCGCAGAAGGAACGGGCCCACAACCTGATCTGAGGTCATACCACACCACACCGTTTCACTGAACCGATTCTGCCGTTTTTTCAGCGGTAACCGTGCGACTTCTTTCTTTAGGGGTGGGTAAAGGAAGAAGTCTACCGCACCAAACCGAGGACATTGGAAGAACTGGAGGACCGAATTCGGGAAGTCATGTCCTCCATCCCGCCGGAGTTCCTGCTAAAGTCAGTGGACGCCATTCCTGGCGGCTCCAGAAGCTGGTGGAAAGAGTTGGAGCCCACATTGAATTTTAGAGAAAACCTACCATGTATGCCTACCTTGTCATATTATTTTTTCTGAAATAAATGGATAATATACGTATTTTTTTACCAATCCAAAATAGGGAGCTACTTTCCGCCCACCCTGTATATATATATATATATGCATATATATATATATATATATATTGTATTATATATTTTATTATTATTACATATTTTTATATTATATATTTATTATTATGCAATTGTATATTTTCTATTATATAAATGGTAAAATGGTGCTGAGAAGATCCCCTTGCAAATTATTTCCTCAATTACCGAGAATGTTTTCCGTTTTCCTTCATTCTTAATATAAAATATGAAGCCTTACCTCCATTTTACAGTATTTATCCCATTTTTAATGGAATTTATATGCAGCAAAGATTTACGCATGTTAACTTCTATAACAAACCTGCATAATATTGAGGATTGAATTAATATTCCTTTATTGATTTAAAATTAGAATGAAAATCCTATTCAGATAATATATTTTGCATGATTTAACCTTGGATAATCTTGGATTAACATTGGATTAACCTTGGATTAACCTTGGATTAACATGTACATATAATAATTTTGTAATGATAATTTGTGAGTGGGTTCTTTTGCTGTATCTGTAGTTTGATAAAACAGGTAGGAACTGTTTCAAATATATATATACATATATATATATATATATATATATATATATATTCATTAGTATGGGGAACAGTGAATGATAAACGCCTTATTTACGTATTATAATTGAGGCGTCGCGTGACACAATGACAAATCAACCAACGGGGAAAAATTCCGTTGTCTATACCATAGGAAACTTAAACCTTTCCTCTATCGTGTATCAGGTCATTTTTTGGCGTATTCGTCACTGTATGCACAAAATGCGATACAAATAAAGTGTGAAAAAAAAAATAATTTGTACATAGTAGCCGACGGATCACCAATTTGATGTGGCCAAAAAAGTAGGCTTACTATATATGTTTCGTGTTTAATTAGGAAAATAAATGAATTATTTGTTCACAGTGATTAACAAGTCTATAACGGTATTTATACTATGTTACAGAGGACTGATTATTATTGGCAATACGAAATGGTTACACAGGATAATCGTTAAATAAGTACAATGATGATAAACACTAATTTAGGTAGGCTAATGAGATATGCAGCAGTGAACACAGAATAAGTAATTAAACCAATAATAATTGAGATACTGAAAGTACGGTATGGTATAGTAAATGGATTAGGCAAGTAAAATGAAATGCATAGATGAGCAAATAAGCAAACGGATACAAATACAGTGACATAATTGAATATGGTAAAATAATTGTACAGGCCTACCCGAGTTGTAATGAGAGAGTTAGTTTACCGGTTGTTTGCGTACACTTTTGGGTATAGCCTGTTCGCTAGGCTGAGGTTACACTATGTAGGCTACGCAGGAATTTCTTAACACGAAGGCAAAGGTAGGCTTGTGGCTTGTAGTCTACTAGAAGGTTTACGGACCTGGGCTTCAAAGGATTGCTTCTGCAGGCGGGCTGGCCTTACCGGCGAGAGGATGAGTGTTGAGGGCCAGTAGAAACTTGTTGAAAAGGGGGCCAACGGAAACTCCTGCAGCAGTGATGTTGTTTCTCGCAGGATGAAAATGTAGAGGGCCTTACTTGATGAAAGACTTCATGTATGCTCGACCGGAACCTTGAAGAAATAGCGGGGATATTTTTCACAATATTGTTATATGAAAATACTACATTAATATCCAAAAGTTTAAGTACATTAGCAATGCCTAAAAAGCCCGGGAAAAATGGAAGTACTAAAATTTTTTGACAAAGTATGAGTGTTATTATTCACACGATAGAAAGTTCGTTTTGCCTTGTTGAGACAAGATTCCATAAACGCAGATGGATAACACAGATCACTTCCAATACCGTTGATTTTTTCCAATTCGGCATCGATGTATTCCGGACTGGCGATCCTAAGGGCGCGTAGAAACATTGAAGAAAAAATGGCCTTCTTAGTTGGGGTGTCATGTCCGAGTAAAAATGTACGTACATTTTTACTCGGGACATGACACCCCCACTAAGAAGGCCATATTTTCTTCAATGTTTCTCCGCGCCCTTAGGATCGCCAGTCCGGAATACATCGATGCCGAATTGGAAAAAATCAACGGTATTGGAAGTGATCTGTGTTATCCATCTGCGTTTATAGAATCTTGTCTCAACAAGGCAAAACGAACTTTCTATCGTGTGAATAATAACACTCATACTTTGTCAAAAAATATTTTAGTACTTCCATTTTTCCCGGGCTTTTTAGGCATTGCTAATGTACTTAAACTTTTGGATATTAATGTAGTATTTCATATAACAATATTGTGAAAAATATCATAGTAAAAAATAGCTCTACCAATAATTCAGGCATTATCTATAAAATTGGTTGTAAACAACGTGATTCCTTTTACATAGGTCAGACGGGAAAGGATTTGCACACACGTATAAAACAGCATCAATATTCCGTTAGAACAGGACAGTCGTCCAGTGCCCTTTTTATCCATTTGTCAGAGTTATCCCACTGTATTGATTGGAATAATGCTTCAGTTTTATTTCACTCTAGCAACATTGTTAATAGAAATATTCTTGAGTCTGCCATTATCCAACTCACAAATAACTTCAACAAAAGCAAAGGTCTTTTTCAACTCGATCCTGTTGTTTTGAATTCCTTCAAAACAGATTTAGATGAGAAGGGTAGAACGCTAAATCTTTGGTAAACTTGTATGCTACTCAAATAACTTGTATTTCTTTAAATTTATTTTTATATACATCGAACCTAAAGAAGGGCAAAGTGCTAAAACCCGGGCAGATTTCCAGTATAAATTTGTATTTTTTTTTTTTTTAATTTATTTTTTTTTTTTCTATAACATTGGTTGTAAACAATTAATTTGATCTTGTGCTAATCTTGTGCTAAAAATCGGTAGTTTTTCCTTACAAATTTGTATGCTCCTCCTACAATCCTTTAATGTTTAATAATTTTTAATTTTTTTTTTATTTTTTCTCTCTCCGTTTATTGTATATATATATATGTATATGTGTATATGTGTGTATATAGTTTTTTTTTCTGTAACCTATATATAGGCTGTAACCCTTTATGTACTTCAGTGTTCCTGAGGATGTCATTAGACGAAAGCGCTTGAGCACCATTCTGTGTTTCCTTTCCTTCGTGGTTTTATTCATCATATATATATATATATATATACCGTTATGTGATAATGTATTAAAATTTTGATAGCCTATATACCGCGCAGGATTACGTATAGTAAGCCTGCCAAATTTGGGTGGAATCCGTCCAGCGAGAGCTGAGAAAGTTTGGGACAGACAGACAGACAGACATCGTCCACTTCGCTTATATTTATAAGAAGATTAAAGTGATTTTTGTCTTTGTATAATGTACGCAGTTACCAAACATACACCATCGCTTGTGTGGTATTAAATTTTAGAACGGTATGTTAACTTTTAAATTTTAGGAGTCAGAAAATTAAATAAAAATTTTTTTATCTGAAAACGGAAAGGAGTTAATATTTCTATTTCATTCTTCAATTTTTAGCAGAGAAAAATATTCGGAAACTTTTTCTGAGAAATCCATGCCATATAAAAGAAAAAGAAAAGACTGTTTTTGCGGTCGTATAATACTTTCCATTTGTATAGGAAAGAAATCGCGTTTATCTGATTCTCAGAACGTAGCTCGTTGCCAGGCCAGGATAAACTTTTGAAAGAAGAGAACATTAATGGAGATATTTTTTAAAAATACGAAAATTCTGTAACCAAAAAGTTGAAATGTTTGATTGATTATAATAAAGGTATTTGGTTTAGAGTGAAGATATATAATGAATGTTTTATGAAGCTGGGACTTGTGGATGCCACTCCCCCTCCTCCCCCAGCCCCTTGCTGTTTATAGGCCTCCATTCCGTGACTTATTACTTTTAGTTATTATTTGTAATAATCTGAAGACTGAATGATATATGAAATAAGGGACAAATTAGACGGATGCAAATATAGAGTATACTGTATAATATGACCTTTATCCAAGACAACCGAGCACCAAGCTAATTAACCCTGTAAGTTTATTATACACAAATATATGATACAATCCTGTACACTAACCATATAGCCTGTAAATTATAATATGGGATGAAATTCCCACAAAATTTAGTTCTGGAAACCAGCACAGATAGCGTATGCCTGACCAAAACACATTTGATAAGTGTGGAAAAGGCTGTGAAAATTGCATCAAATTCACTGAAATAGCAATAACGGACTACAGGTATATGTAGAGCGCATAGATTTGCTATAAAATGAGGAGGCTGTTGCATTTACATAAAAAAATACACATATGTAAATTGAAGGTAAGCAAATTAAACGTTACAGTCGAAATTCTTATTTTAGAAGTAAAAGAACTGAACCTAATAATTATGAACATATACAGACCGACAAACACCACAAAAAGTGAATTAAGATTCTTTACATACGAAGTAGAAAGCCATGAAGTAGAAAATCACTTAAAAGCCCAGCACCAAATATTCAAATTTGTGGGGATTTTAACTTTCCATTCACAACTTGAAAAAAAAATGTTGAGAAAGAAATATGTTGAGAAGTTTCATGGTAACGTTACGAAAGATGATAAAACCCAGGCAATAATGCTACTAGATATTATGGAACATTATAGGCTTACCCAAGAAATCTAGAAAAGAGAACGTTTAGGATTTAATTTCGACAAATAATAATAACATAATAATAAATTGAAAGTAGCGCACACAAATTTCTCTGACCAAAACCTAATCGATATAAAAATAAAGTTAGCAATCAGGTGGCAAAAACGCATCCCAGAGAGTCAGAAGGAATATCTGAAGGTTTTAAATATGAATTAAAAAAAGTAGATTGGGAAATTGTGAGGATTTAAAGAAAGTAAATTGGGAATTACTACTTCACAAGAAGACTCCAGAAGAAATACAGTCTGTAAGAGAAAACGAAACTAAACCCATATTGCTGAAACATGTTCCGAAAACTCTGTCGGCAGCACCCATAAGTCCAAGGAAAAAGTAGAAAATCCATATGAATTCTTTGGTATACTGTACGTACAAATCAGCCAAGAACAAGTTCGGACACAAATTGGTTGACATGCAGTAAAATACATGACCCAAGATACAGGTGAAATCTATACTTTTCTAATGTAATTTAGTGTGTTTTGCTCAAATCTGACCTTCATTTCTTGTGCAAGCTTAATTTACGTTAGGTTAGGTTTTGGCAATTTTGGCAATTTTGCACAAGAAATAATTACCCACGAACCTATTATTGGATGCAGAGTTCACGGAAGGAGACGTAATTAAGGCTCTATCACAAATACGAAAAAGTTCTGCACCAGCACGTGGAGTGCCACGTTTCTGAAAAAGTGTAAAGAAAATATTGCCAAGCCACTATACTTAGTATGGAGAAAATCACTCGTCACAGGACATATTCCACTTCTATTAAAAAATGAGAGCATTGTCCACTTATTCAAAAGAGGTAACAGAGCAATGCCTAAGAATAAGAACTATCAGCCAGTAGCTCTCACCTCCCACATTCTAAAGTGCTTCGAACGTGTAATTAGATAGAAAATTGCTTACTACCAACAAGAAAAGAATTTATTCAATCAGAAACAACATGGCTTCAGGGCTGGAAGATCATGCCTATTATAGTTATTAGACTACCAAGAGAAAACATTGGAAACATTGTGTCGAGGTCAAAACATAGATGTAATACTTGTATATATATTGATTTTGCTGAAGCCTTCGATAAATGTAACCATGGAATTATAGCACACAAACTTAAGAATACAGGAATTAATGGAAAACTGAGACAATGTATATTTAATTTTCTAACTCAGAAAACACAAAGAGTGGTAGTAAAGGGAGTCAAACAAGGATGGAAAATACCCTCAGAATACGAGGTCCAAAACTTTTTAATGTATTGTCAAAAGAACTGAGGAACCTCCAGCACACCAACCTGAATAATTTCAGTAACCAGCTGGACAGGTATTTTTTGCAAAGTCCCTGACCAGCCATGCGTGGGTGGCTACGAGGGCAGGAGGAGAGCAGAAACGAGTTCTCTGCTTCACCATATCCCTCAAATGAGGTTGCTGCAAAGGGCTCGACCCCAGGTCGATCCTGAAACGTCGTTCGAAACCATCATTAGGTATCATATGATATATATACACAGTAAATATATATATATATATATGTGTGTGTGTGTGTGTGTGTGTGTGTGTGTGTGTGTGTGTAGTGTATAAAATGTAAAGATTTAAAGTCCATACGCATTAGTTTTTTAAAGAAATTTTATCATTCCGAAAAGACCGGCAATCATCAATCAAAATATAAATCTAACATACTATATATACACACTCCTGTGCAGAGATTCTGTCTTCCTTCCGTGAGGAAGCAATTTTATAGATTTAAGTTTTCCAACGCCGCCCAGTTACCATGGAAACTAACATATGTGTTCTGAAGGAAGTTATTTACTTGGAAGCGTAGTTTAAGAAACAATGCATGTTATTATTATTATTATTATTATTATTATTATTATTTTATTATTATCATCATCCAATACTTTTTTACTTAAAGATAAAAACTGTCACAATTAGTGGTGTACCGATTCCATAATTTAGCCGATACTGATGCCGATTCTTTACCTAGATTTTAAAAAATCAATTCCCTTCATAAATTTTACTAATTTAATGTGAAAACTTTCAATTTTCATATTTTACATTTCAAATTTATTTAAATACTTTTCCTTACCTCACTTCACAACATACAGTACCAGAATTTGTTACTCATATACTGTAGCTAAAATGATGTTAAGTAGTTTTATTACTCAGTAATAGAGTAGGAGATTACGATAGTTTATAATATTTAGAGATTAGTTAGAGAAGATGTAAATTTATGGGCAACTTAATTTATTAAGCTTTGTCTTTTTCGTGAATGTAAAATATTTTTATATAATTACACTTTGAAATGGTATAATTTATCATAAATAGCGTTTTTTTAATGTTAAATTTTCTGTAAATATGGATTTTGTTTTGTAATGAAAATTTTAAAATTTCAAATAATTGGTAAGAAAATCGGCTAAATTTGGCCGATGCCAATGACAAGAAAATGGCCGATTCTACAGATGCCGATTAATCAGTACACCACTAGTCACAATTCATTCTTTTTAATGTAAAGTATATTGGTTTGAATGGTATTTGGGCAGCTTTGGGTAACTTAACTCTTTGACATTGCTTCGTCGTTGTCTTTTACTCACGGAAGTAGGACAGGACTTTTGTAAGCATATGTAGGGTGTACACAAAGTTCTTTCTCAATTATAAACTTTAATAATTACATGAAATCCAAAGAAGACACAGTAATGCTTTGTTTTGCATGTTGTTTGAAGCTTACAAAATGTTACATAATTCTAAATTAAATGATTTATCGTATATTTAATAGGAAATAAATGAAACTCAATCATAAAAACAATATAAAAAGGATAAATTACGAAATTAAAAGTGCTTAATGAAATTAGCATATTTTAAATAGTTTATTTATAAAATGGAAACTTCGTTCCTATGATAAAGATAGTAGTAGTGAACTTATACATCAGTAGAAGCTGATGAGGTGCTTTTTTTTTAGTGATTTGCGAAATACATTTAGTGATGAAGCCTGTCTGATATGCATGAGAATTGCATTCCATACATCTTCTCCCGTGAAAGAGAGTGTATTTCCTGCAGTTTCTATTGTACAGTTAGATTTGTGTATAAAATTCGTGGGCAATTTCGTGTTGTAACGATGATGTATTTGATGGGAGTGAGGGCCCCCCACTGGGGGGGCGGGGAATTGCTCTTTGAATGGGTGATGTATGTTGACTTTCATTGCTAAATTTGAACATATTGATAGCAACATTGAATTTGCTTAATTCATTTAGTTTTAAAATATTTATCTCCTTAAACATCTGGGAAGTATGACTCTGTCTGTTATCATTATTCGAGAGAGTTCGCTGACATTTTTTATGAATTACTTCCAAAGGATTTTTTATACTCGTATATTTCTTTGAGCTACCCCATGTTGTAATGCAATATAATAAATATGGATGGATGAAATAATAATAATAACCATAAATATATGGTTACAAAAGAACCTTCCTCAAAAAGTAAGGAGTGCGTTTTGAGGAACGGTCTTTGTAACCATATATTATATTATTATTATTATAGTATAGTATTATATATATATATATATATATATATATATATATATATATATATATATATATATATTATATACAGTATATCTTATTATATATTATTATATTATTATAGAGAATTATTATATATATCTTATTTTGTCAGAAAAATCTGATGTTACTTTCCAAATGGCTTCCTCATCCCCCTTTCAAGCATATTTAGATGTCTATTTCATTGTCAAAACTTTCAGTCCACTAATGCACCTGTCCAAGTTTTTATTTCTTACGTACAGTATACGGATATATGATTTTATAATTTATTTTAGTTACGTAGAAATAATTTCTCTTTGATGTTCAAGTTTATGCTTTATTAGCTATATCTGTCTTCCCTTTCAAGGCTTGTTTGATTTAATCTATTATGACTTCTTTTTTTTTAATACCAAATTCCTCTTATCCACTTTTCCTCCTTGAATGAATTTAAAATTCTTTTTCGTGTCTCTTCAAAGACGGTAAATTTAACTCATTCAGTTTTTCCATTAGTTTAAATCATTCTGAATCTTTGTTTTGGGCTCAACTGTGTTTGTTATAGTTATTCCTTTCAGTAGGTAAAGAAACATTAGGCCAAGGCTACACGAGCGACTTTCTCGTCGCTGCGACGAAGTTGTAACGACAAATCGCAAAGAATAGGCACTGTTGTTTCCTATGGGGCAGCTACACGTCAGACAGTCGCTGCGACAATATCCTTTGTTGCATCCGGCTGCGTTGTATTGTGCCAAGTGCGGAAGACTACACGAGCGACTTTGTCACAGCGTCACTGCCACGTACCACTAAAAACGAAGAAATCGCAGCGACTTGTCGCAGCCCATGTAGTTTGCAACAGCCACTACGATTGGGTTGCTGCGACACTTTGCAACTCTGACGCAGCGACAAAGTCGCTCGTGTAGCCTTGGGACTTAGTTTGTGAGTGAAAAGAACATCTTATTTTTTCTTTTATTTCTGCGGAAGACGTCGTGGACACGTCGCAGCACCGATTCCCGTTAGATCACCGAAGTTAAGCGACGTTGATTCTATTCAGTAGTTGGATGGGTGACCGTCCTCTACATTCAAATGACGTACGAGCTAGATCCTGTACTAGATCTTGTCTACTTTAAAAATGAGAGTACAACCGACTTTAAATGTACACTGAATGCAGAATACTCTGAGAGTACATTTAGTAGATTAAAGATCTATCCAAAGAAATGTTAAAATTTTCTTTGAACCCTGCTTTCTGTTTATCTTTTAAACCGTAGAGGATCGTTCTTATCAAGAAATGAACCGTTTGATTTGCTTCGACCTACTCTTGATCTATTAACAGTGTACAGGTATACCCCGGTTTTCGCAAGTTATATTCCTCAGACTCATTACGAATAGCGAAACTGCGAATAACGAATCATTTTTTCCCATATAAATACAGGTTTTATGAGGGGATACGTTCCGGTGGTCATTTTTCAGAAGGTAAGATGATTGGATACGTTCCCATACGATACATAAAAGCAAGGATAAAACAAATACAGACCTGTATTAGCATAGTAAGTTATGAATAACATCAATAAGAGAATAAACATACCTGTACTGTACTTTTATTTCCTCAAACCACCCCCAACTCTCACTGAAAGTTTCATCACCACTGTTCTCACCTTCACCAACAACTTCCTTCCTCACATCTCGCCATAAACACTGTGCCTTTTCTTGAATAAATGGCCTGCGATACGGGCATGCTGCGCTGCGTTTGGTAGCAGGCGGAATTGTAAATTATTTTTTTCCTTATCTGGCTGGCATTGCGAATAACGGAGCTGGGTTTACGAATAGCGGAATTTGGTGTAAAAAAATATATTACGTATAAGCGAAGCTACGAATATGGAAGCTATGAATAACGTGATATACCCGTACTCTTCAAACACTTTATTATATTCAAAGTACACTTTAGCTCATTTACAGTATACTCTAATTTTAAAGTAGACACAGCTGACAGGATTAAGAGTGATAGCGACCCTTAGTTCGGATTCCATGTAAAGTTGTAGATCCTCTCCGCTACCTGACTTTTGCTGTCAGACAACTCCAAACATTATTATATATTATTTTGTCTCTATTTTATGACTTCATATTTTCCCCCTCGCTCTTAAAATAACGATTGTAGTTTTTATTCTGAATATATACTGTATATTATATATTGTGTGTGTGTGTGTGTATATATATATATATTTTTCTATTCTCCTTTTTCCTATTCTCCTTTTTCCTATTCTCCTTTTTTCTATTCTCCTTATTTCTGTATTTCCCTTATTCCCTATCTATCCAATGTATCTATTACACTGGTATGCATATGAAATGTTTTTGTCTGCTGTGAGGGTTTTTTCAACTCATATTACATAATTCGACCATGCTGAATTCGAAAATGACATTGGTTTTTCTCAATCAGGTCAGGTTTTTTCTCTATTGGCCATTTATTATAAGTCCAATTTTATCCCCAAATTTATTGATTTTATTAGCTTAAACACTGTATATACGAGTAATATTATAAGAACACTCGTGAAAATGAAAAACATTGTGTGAATAAATACTTTTATTCATACAATGAATATGGAAAAACGTTTATTGAGGAAGGAATGAAGTTTTTTGGCTTTCCGTCTGTGTTTTTCTTCGGGCACGTCTCGCTTCAAACACCAGCAATAGTCCGCCAGCATATTGATATCCCAGTTTCCCTGGTACCTCTCTTCCATTATTTTGATATCTTGGTGAAATCGTTTACCCTGTTCCTCACTATAATCCCCGCAATTTTCAGGAAAATAGTCCAAGTGGGACCACAAAAAGTGCATTTTTATGGACATGCGCGACCCATGAGCTTTGAAAGCTTCCATCAAGTTTTCGACAACGGACTCGTATTCTGGACTTCTACGCTTGCCAAGAAAATCAGTGACAACTGATTTGAATGCCTGCCAGGCATTCTTCTCAGTTGGAGTCATTGCGTTTTCGAACTGAGTATCCTTGATCAAAGTTCGAATTTGAGGACCATCAAAAACCCCAGCATTTAGTTTAGCATCAGATATATGAGGAAATTTACTCTCGAGATATCGGAATGCTGAACCCTCCTTATTCATTGATTTGATGAAATTTTTCATCAAGCCCAGCTTAATATGAAGTGGTGGGAGCAAAATTTTTGTTGGTGGTACAAGGGGCACTGAAACGACATTATGCGACCCAGGTTCAAAATTCTCTCTGGATGCCCATTCACGCTGTGCATAGTGCTTCTCATCCGCTCGGCTATCCCATTTGCAGAGGAAACATGGGTATTTCGTGTATCCCCCTTGCATTCCCAATACAAATTCCACAATTTGAAAAAAAATGAAAATATTTAAAGAATTTAGAGAATTTGTTCTATCAGATAAAAAAAATCTATGCATTGAACTGTATCACTTCTGTGGGGAAGTTAAGTGTTCTTATACGCTCTCAAATAACCTTTGGAAAAACAACATAGTCAATAGCAATAGTTTACTTATGATATTAGTATTACCTTCAAATCTCCACAGATCCTCCAGTTATGTTGGTCGTATACGAGAGCATCCAGTAAAATTTTCATGTTATCGTAGCTCTCAGTAAGTTGTACGGAATGTGCTACAGGGACTGATGCAACCCTATTCCCAATGTTGAGAAGTACTGCTTTCAAACTTCGTTTAGACGAGTCTATAAATAGCCTCCATTCTGATGCGTTATATGGCAGGCCCAAGGATTCGATTAGCCCCTCAACATTGCAGCAGTACACTAAGGAAGAGGTATTTTCGTGCACTGCAAAAAACTTGCGGAATTCTTCCTCTCGTTTCCTATACCAGGAGAATGTTGTTCCCGGAGCCAGCAAGTTGTCCTCTCGAAGTCGTGAGCCCAAGATCTCGGCAGCTAATTTGGAAAGTCCTAAATCCCTGTAAGATCATTAAGTTTGGCCTGGTTGAGAGGCCTCGGCTCATTTGAAGTGGTATTTTGAGGTATATACGACTGGGACTGGTCATTGGCATTGGTCATTGATTCATCATCAGAATCATCGAAGTCCAGGGTTTGAGGTGGGTCGGGTATTGGAATTCCAGGACCATGGGGTACAGGTCTCATAGCAGAAGGAATGTCTGGGTATACAACAATGTGTTTATTCTTCTTGTTAACTCCTGAAAATAGAAACACAGAAACATGGATATAAAACTTGCATATGAAATAGAAGAAGCATTCAGACAGTGGCGGCTCGTGAGGGAAGGCTGCGGTCTGTAAGATAGGAAATAGGTCGATGGAGTCTGTATATTTTCTTTCTTTTTCATTCATATTGTCCCTTCGGGGACAATATGAATGAAAAAGAAAGAAAATATACAATCATTGTATATATAAATGTAACTTGTATAACAATATGTATGTGTAAATGTATTTTCTATAACAATATGTATATGTAAATGTATGATTACCATTATGGTGAATATTATGCTATATATGGTGAATATTACATTATGGTGAATATTATGTCAAGTTTCATACGAGGATTTCAAAATATTTAAGAAAAATAAATTTATAAGCCCACCTTGGAGGTTTGTCATGCAGAAATAGCAATCTGTCACGTGATCCTTTCCTTCTCTCCAAATCATTGGAATTCCAAAAGGCAAAGATTTCGCTCTGCCTTTGCTCCATCTTCTCAAATTTTCAATGCACGTCTTGCAGCACATATGAGGGGCGAAATTTTTGTTCTGGTCCCCTAGCTTAATTCCAAAGTATGCTCTATACATTGTCTTCACAAATTTAGTGATTTGGGACTGGTTATTTGGCATGCTAACCGTCCCACATATGTAGCAGAATCTATTGGGATCATTTTTACACGCTCTATTCATTATGAAATATTTTATCTATATGCCTGAAAAGTAAAAAAAGATATTATACAAGTGAAACAAGTGATGATAGATGTTACTGTTCCAATTCCGCTTTGACAAAATCACGAAAAATTCTATTTTACTTATGAGGCCATAGCCGGATAACCTGAGCTGATTGAGAAAAACGGATTGCAGATTCGAAATCAGCAGGAAAAGCTCTATAAGAATCATGTACAAAACCCTTGACAGCAAAATTGATGCATTCCAGTGTTATTCTTCCTGCGAGTAAATCTTTTTCTCCTTGCTCGAATGAATTATGGTCCATTTCCATTAGGTTCTCTTATTTGATAGGATTAAATTTAAAAAGTTTATTTGGGGGGGGGGGGGGGGGGTCTAATATCTCTATAATTAAGATAAAACTTCTGAAAGTTCACTACCTGTTGTTTGGGTCTCCAGTGCCTCAATTATATTTCCCAATCTAGAAATAGGAAATTGAAATCTCCACATAGTGTATCACAGTGGTCTCCAAACTTTTTTGATCACGCCCTTTAATCAGGAAAAATAAATAACACGCACCCCAAATGAACATGAAGATTATACATTATTCATTATTTACTAGTAAGTTAATAGTATACAACAGAAATACGATAGGGTGAAGATATACTTAGCAATATAATTTAATGAGAACAATGTGGCTGACTGTGCTTCATAATTTCTGAAAATCTTGGTTTGACACTTTGTGATACAGCGATTTGAAGGTCCGGTTCCAAGTTCAGTTATTTCGATTCTTGGTTTTAATACCTATCATAGTAGAAAAAGACACCTTACACAGATATGTAGATCCAAATGGAAGGAGTGCATCGTTCGCTGCGCTTACTAAATTTGGGTACTTATTTTTTAATCCATCCAATCCACAATTGTGCACAGTTTTCTGTTGAAATTCGGTTCGTAAACTTGTATCTTCCCTGATGTCAATCAACTGTTATTTTACAAAATAATGCTGCGATCTCGAATTGTGATATTTAGTTTGCTAAATTTTAATCGCAAGTAAGCGATATCGCGGATACTATCTCGCAAATTCCTAGGAATGACTGTGTGTTAGCGAGTATTTTCTTTCTCGGTCATCTTCTTGAAATTCAAAAACTTTCTACGAAAAAAAACAATGATAAATCAGAATTATCAAATTTTCTTCGCGCACCCTCTAGATCGGCAGGGGCACCCCACTTTGGAGACCACTGCATTAAATGAGAGAGACCTCAAAAGAGTTTTAATATCACGAAGCCATTTAATCTTTAGTTAAAACAATGAGTTATTATTAAATCGGATCAAGTAAAGATAAGCACCCCCAGCTTCTTTAATTAGCCTTATAAGGCTAACTAACGAAAATATCACGACCTAACCTAACCAATCGTCAAGGGCATACAGTTGACTTAACGATTGGTTAGGTTAGGTCGTGATATTTTCGTTAGTTAGCCTTATAAGGCTAATAAAGAAGGCTGGGGGTGCTTATCTTTACTTGATCCATTAAATCTGTATTTATATCCTCTAAAATTTCTTCTTATTTATATTCTATTTTTTTCTCATAATGTTATATACCGTTTCTCTTTAAGATTAATGAGACAAGCACATTAAGTCTGTGTATTAGTTGGATGGTTTATTATCCTGATGTAGCAACCTCTAGTTTGTATTCTACGTTAAGATGTAGGTCCTCTCTGTCAAAATACCGTATTAAGTACTTCCGGAGGAATTTCATGCATTTAAAAAGAACATTCTTTAAATGGAGGGATAAATTGCCTAAACTTATTCCGTTAAAGTTTACATTTTTCTACTCTTAAGTAATTTTTGGAAAGCAACTTGAACACGGCTCAAATTTAATTTTTTTTGTTTAATTTAAATTTATTTAATTTAAATACTGAAATGACTTAGTTTTTCACTGTAAATGTTTTTATATTTAGAATTTAATATATGTATATGGAATATCATTAGTAATTTTAAAATAATTCCCTTTTAAGTGTTACTTCAAATAAAAGAACCACGATTCCTTTGAGCTCGTGTTTATGCCGTTCTACAGTCGGTTGAAAAGGTTCTGGCGTGAAGCTCCAGGTTTTCTACCGATAAGACCTTTTAAACCCATTGTACAAGAATAAATCATTATACAAAGTGTGAAAAATAAAAAAAAAAAAAACCAATAGGTCAATAAGTATGAATTTTTGGAGAGGAGATGCAAGAAACAGCAACAAAACCTACTTCATTGCATATGGACACTGAACAAGGAAACGTTGAGAAACAATAAACTTAAACATTTACCATCCGAACCCCTGGGTGTGAACCCTGGAGATAGAATCACCTGAACTCAAACAATCACAGAGAAGGTAGCCGGCCAAACTCCAACGCGATGATGGTGGGAGTCAAACCCAGGTCTTCGCAACCCGAGTCTAATATCCAAACCAACTGAACCAACAAAGGGAGTTCTTAAGGAACACAAACATTTAACATAATGAACTAAAGGAGAAAATATATTTAAAGGTAATTTAAAGGAAATGATGATAAAATATAATATGGAGGACAGGTACAATAAAAGGTTTTGAGACGCTCATTTCCAACGGATCTAGAAAAGTTTAACGACAAATTTTTTTTTATTGTTTAAATGTATAAGGATCTCTTGGCTTAGCCTTTCAAGTTCTAAAGTGATGTATAGTCGAGATGATCGGTGATTAGAAATTTGTTTACGTTAATGGTCGAAAATACTCGTAACACAATTCAATTTGCAGATCAATTGCAAAAAAATTTCCGTGAAACATGGAAACAAATCCACAAAAAAATTCTTGCCAAAAATTCTTTATATTCTAACCATTAATTAAAGACACTCACGGAAGACTTAGGCGAACATGAAACTTTCACCTCAAATCTAAATTGAAACGTTTAATGATAAAGATCTATGTTGCAGACGGGAGAATAAGTTTTTTTCGAATGCTTGAATGTTTAGAATACGACCAAGAAATTTAAGAATGACGGTCAAAGCAATTAAGAAGAGAAGGAGTGTTTTCTCCACCAGAAGCAGTACTACTGTGAGTAGCATTTCATAAATTCGGAAGAAAGTGGTTCAGGGAGCAGAGTGATGTGAAATTGTTGTTAAATATTATTTTAACTCCGCACGGTCATATACGGCAGAGAGATCTATCTACGGTTTAACGCAGAGGACGAGTACTATCTACAGTACTATATCATACAGTATGCCCGAAACCACCGTCAGTCAAGGGATGTTACAAAGTCATGGTGTTTTTTAACAAGATTTCAGAATTTTTGGCGAAGCCTCCTCGAGCAATATTCACAGAAATTTGCAAAACTTTGTTTATCCCACTGCCAAGTTAATGGGATTGTACAGACCATCAACATCGATTTGAGAATTATTCCGCTGATGTTTGATGTTGAAAACGACATCAGCGAACGCGACGCCACACCGAATACAATGCTTGCGATACGAGATTTGACTTCCTCAGACATTATGAAAATTATCGAAGCAACGATGATGTAACCAAAATCTGAATACAACATTGCACCTAAGAACCCAGATTTTCCAATCTCTTTTGTACAAACCATACAAAATTTAGGTTTTATTTAGAAAAATATACCTGTTTAAAAATATGATAAAATAATCCTGAAAAAACACGACTTTTATAGTACCCTTTAACTTCGCTGATCTAAGGAAATTGTTGGTGATGTTGATAAAACTTGGCCTATTCACGTAAGAGCAATTCGTACGTTGGACTCGACGGATCTTGTCGAGGGAGTATGTTTTATGAAGGGTCGATGAACATGTTTTCTTAAAAACTTTTATTTCTTAACCGATTTTGATGAAATTTTCAACGTTTTTCCGTTATTTCAAGTCCAGTAATTTGATTGAAATTCGACTAAAATTACACTAAAAATTTTAATGTTATTAGTAATTTCTTTTTCTTCAGAAAATGTAACTCTTCCTATCAAGTTTTAAGATGTATACCCAAAGTTGGTATGTCCTTTTCCAATTAACTGTACTACAAACTCATCACATTACTTTTTAGATTTGTGATTTGGAGTTGAGTAATTATTGGTTTCAACTTGAAAGTTTGAAAATTGTTTGACCCAGGTCCACCTTATACCCCGTAACTCTTTTATGTGATATATATTTTTGAAATTTGTATGTTGGAAGTATCCATGTTTGAAGAACATCGTATGTCTACTTATTTTTTCATGGTCATATTAATAACACTGTTCAACAAATTTTAACTTTTCCTATTTTCTCAAATGAAATCTGGTGATTCCTATAAATTTGTCAATGTTGATTACCAAAATGACCACGAGATTTTGCTGTCACGTCAGGTTTTTGAGATCACTTTTTTATATTCGATTATAATAAAACACTCTATTGACAAAGACAATATTAAAATGGTTTTTAACTTAAAATGTTTTTCTTGATAATTTTCGCTCGTAAGTGACATCTGAGGCTTCCCTTATTAGCGTCCAGCGGTAATCAGTCGGCATGTTTGGATTCCACTTGCCCTAGTCTCGTTTTTCCATCGCAGAAATGTCGTGATGAAACCACTCTCCACGTTCATCGCTGATATCTCTCAGGTTTGGCGGGGAAAAATCCAAGTGCGAATGCAAAAAATTAATTTTTAAACTCATATTACATCCCAATTGTCTGTAAGCTTAGAGAAGTTCATCAACCAATTCTGCATAGGCTATTTTTGTTGCCTAAGAAATTCTGGGTCACTGCTTTAAAAACATTCCAAGCTGTTTTTTCAGATTCATTCAGGACTTCATCAAAGACACCATCTTTCATTAACTTATTTATCTGTGGACCCACGAAAATTCCCTCTTTTATTTGGACATCACTAATCAAATTAAATTTTTATTTCAAGTACTAGAATCCATCTCTTGCTCTGTCCACTGCTTTAACAAAATTTTTCATCAATCCTAGTTTGATGAGTTTGATGTGTAAAGGTGGCAAGTAAACTTTTTCAGAATCCACCAATTTATGGCACGCAATATCTTTTTGTCCAGAAGTGAAATATTGACGAGGTGGCCAGTTCGCAACAGTATAATGAGAATTCTTTGCTCTGCTGTCCCATTCACAAAGAAAACAGCAATATTTTGAATATCCAAGCTGTAAACCAAGAAGCAGCCCAATGACTTTGAGATCACCACAGATATGCCAGTTGTATTTTTTGTAATTTATTTTATTCAGGAGAAATTCCATATTTTCATCCGACTGTTTCATATGGACAGCGTGTCCAATAGGAACTGAAGAATAGATATTTCCAGTATGCAACAGGACAGCCTTCAAACTAAGTTTTGAGGAATCGATGAAAAGTCGCCATTCTAAAGGTTTATGTTCGTGTCCATCATCAAACTATCACTGTTATTACAGAAACAAAGATCACCAGTCATAGAAAAGAATTTTGATATATTTTTTTGGCATTTGCGAAAAACGGATATGCTGGTGTCGTTTGCAAGCAAGTTCCATCCTTGTAATCTAGACCCAAAAAGTTCTGCTTGATTTTTCGATAAATTCAAATCTCGAACCAGATCATTAAGCTCGGGTTGAGTTATCAAGTGAGGCTCTTTTTCTTGAGTTTGTGGATACGATTCATCCTTATCTGACAATTCGGAGCAAGTGTAGTTTACGTCCCCCTGACGCAAAAGGGGACACAAACTACACTAGGTCACGACTGGTTAGGTTAAGTCGTAATATTTTCGTTAGTTTTAACGTTTTGTTTGATTAGGTATACGCGGACAAAGTTGGGGAACGCAAACTACACTAGGATAATGTAATAATAATAATAATAATAATTATCGGTTTTGTTTAACCTCCTTCGCAACATCTAAGGTCATATGACGGAGGGGATCTACAGCTTTACGTGGGATCCGAACCACGGGTTGCTACATAGTCTGGACGCAGCGGACGGTCTCCCATCAAACTACTACCCAGACCCACTGTCGCTTAACTTCGCTGATCAACGGGAAGCGGTGTTATGACATTGGCTACGATGTAGCCCACTAAGATAATGTATGGCAGTGGTGGCGAACCTTTTTGCTGGCTGGTCGTTTTTGTTACTTTTGATTTAAAAAAAAACGAAATTGGGTCACAATCATTTATTTTCTATTTTTAGTGAGAAACTTCTTGTTGGATTTTAGCTGCTAATGTTTTAATCCGAGGTTAATATTTAGTTGTCTTTAGTCTCACACATGCAGCACTCATATCTGTGCCAAGGCGATTTCTAGTGGTGGATTTGACGAAATTCATGGAGGAAAACAACTGTTCATATGAATAAGATGAACCAAACATTGTTAGCAGAGCTAATGCTGGCTTTTAAATGAATACTATACGTTTAAAAACGTTTCAGTGTGTATCAGCTGTTTATTTTGGTGGGAGAATAAAATAATTTTAGAACTGTAAGGCAGAAAATATTAAAAATTAAAGTAATTTTTATTTAAATAAGAGCTCGTGGGTCACTAGAAATTGCCTCGTGGGTCAGTACTTGGCCAGCGGGTCAGTGGTTCGCCATCACTGATGTAGGGGAACGTAAACTACATTAGGCACCACGGGGGGACGTAAACTACACTTGCTCTGACAATTCCATGGGTTCATTTTCACCAGGTTCACCATCATCATCTAAACTCCACGATCCACGAAAAACCACTGACCTGAGTTAAACAAAAATAATAATCTTTGAAGTAATCTTTTTGCTCTCTTCAAATCATGGAAACTGCAAATGGCATAGAGGTACTCGTACCTTTTAACCAACTCCTGAAGGTCACAGCACAACTCACACAGCATATATGGGGAGCCCAAACTTTATCTTGATCCCCAATTTTGCAGCCGAAGTAGAGCTCGTAAGCTTTTTTAATTAAGGGAGTATCTTGTATCACGTAATCACCGCACACATAACAGAAACAGTTAGGATTGTTCACACATTTACGCGACATTTCAAATTATCCTTTTTCCCTTGAAGGCGCTATTTTGTGTACACATGCACAATTAAATGATTAGTTAAATGGAAAAGAAAACTATAAATCAAACTTTACTTCACATGAACAGACCCCGCCATGAAGCAGCCTACGGCCGACTGAATGACTCATAACTGTGAGTAGCCCTCTATGACAGGAAACACAAAAGAAAAGTGACATGTTACGACAGGAGCAGAAATTACATCATCCTACATTAGCTAAAGCATTTTTTGCTGGGATACTCTCAGCGCTGGGGTAGATGCAGTCTTAGTGATTTGTCCAATTTATCATCATTATGCAAATTTGGTTAAGATTGAGCCCCAAATTTCTCAAAAACCTGACGTGATAGCAAAATTTCGTTAACATTTTCGTAATCAGAGATGAAAAATGCAAAGGAAACAATTACTATCATCTGAGAAAAAAAGTTGTTGAACAGTGTAATCTATTTTCAGGATTTCGATTTTGAGAAAATTGGACATGAATGTTGAATTGTCTGTAAATGTTTTCACTCATTAGATTTTGTTAAAATTTTGCACGAAATAAGCAAGTGATATGTAGCAGTTTTTTAGCAAATTTCAGATATATCGGACGAGCATATTTTATTTTTACAGCTACTTGAAATGGTCTGACCAAAACTACTGATACAGTAGACTTTTTAAAAAGAAATTGAAAATTTTCAATCTCCAGAAAATTTTATTTGGAATTAATTTGTTTAAACTAAAAACAAATAATACATATTACATACGAAAGTGATACTGTAAATTTGAAGAAAATCGTACGAAGAGGTTTTATTGTATAGACATTTGAACTTCATGGTTCAGAAATACGATCCCAAACACATACATACACAAACTTTTTGGTTTTCATTATTTCTCAAAAACAAACAACAACAACGCCAATTAGTTGTTTTCCGAACCTTTTCGAGTAAATACTAGGGGCACTCAATATATTTTGCCCCACCCTTTTTTTCTTAGCTAAATAATAGGCCATGGGGCTGAAATGGAAATGTCCTTTGGCCGGTAAGTTTTAACTTTCTGCGATTCACATAAACGGATTTTCCCACTTTGAACCTCCCCTCTTTGTATAAAACCGCTTTTAAACACCCTTATATAAAACCGATGGTTAACGCAGTTTCGAAAATAGCATCTGACAGTGATGTGCTTCGTAAACAGAGAGCTGTTATCGAGTTCTTGATTGAAGAGAAGGAAACAGTTGGAAATATTCACAAACGTCTACAAAACGTTTACGGAGAATCTGTTGTTGATCGAAGCACAGTTGGACGCTGGTCTAAACGTGTGAGATTATCGGAGAGAGGGAGAGCCAGCCTCGATGATGAGCCACGCAGCGGTCGCCCGGCATCGGCTGTGACATCTCACACTATGCAACGTGCTAACAACATCATTCGATCAAATCGGCGTGTCACATACAAGGAGCTATCACTGGAGCTAGGAATTAGTGAAGGAAGTGTGAATACGATAATTCAGCAACTGGGATACTCAAAAGTGTGTTCACGGTTTGTTCCTCGCCAACTGACTGAAGATCACAAAGCCCAAAGAGAGGAATTTGCTTCTTAGTCGTTCGTTCGATACGAGACAGAAGGAGATGACTTCCTTTCACGAATTGTGACTGGGGATGAGACTTGGGTACACCACTTTGAACCTGAAACAAAACGCCAATCCATGGAGTGGCATCACGCAGACTCCCCACGCAAGAAAAAGTTCAAAATGGCTCCCTCTGTAGGAAACGTTATGGCCACCATCTTCTGGGACATGAAAGGGGTGATTCTGGTGGACATTATGAAGAAAGGACAAACAATCAACTCAGAGGCATATATTGCTACCCTACAGAGACTCCAGAGACGTATAAAGTGAGTTCGACTGGAGAGAAAACTGGAAGACTTCCTTATTTTGCACGATAATGCAAGACCACATAACACTTTGCAAACAAGAGAGGCCATCACAAAAATGCGCTTCACTGTCTTACCCCACCCTCCAGACAGCCCGGATCTGGCACCTTCAGACTTCCATTTGTTTGGGCCAATGAAAGATGCTATTCGTGGAAGAAAGCTTCAGAGTGATGATGAGGTTGTTGAGGAGGTTAGGAGGTGGCTCCAGCGGAACCTAACGGACTTTTACCAGCAAGGAATAAAGGCCCTTGTTTCGAGGGGTGGAGGAAAGCCGTAGGAAAGGATGGAGACTCTGTGGAAAAATAAACTTGTAAAAAAGGTATGTAACTACTTGTGTACAAAATTTCTGGAACTTACAAGGAAACTTGGAAAAAAAAAAAAAGGTGGGTCAAAATATATTAAGTGGCCCTCGTATGCCGAAACGCACAAAATTTTAGGAAAATTTTGAACTTTGAAAAATGATGGTGTCGAAAAACGTTAAAAAAAATTTCCCTCCGTCTATACATATATAGCCAAATTTCGATATTTTATGGTACGAATATAAGCAAACTAACTACATTTTTAAAACTTATGACTACAGTGCAGGAGAGTCTTGTCCATATAAAGATACCGACCAGTAGTATGATGGTTGAATAAGAAATACTGAGAATTAACAACCTTTCCCTATTGAAATGCTTCACTCCCCCTTACCCCCGCCACGCCCCTCCGACAAAAAAAAAAACCTTTCCAAGCTAAAAATTTGAAAACTCGCTCGTGAGGAGAAAAAAATCTATGAGAATCGAACGATAAATATCTTGATTTTATTTCTTATATTTATAGTGTAGATTCTAAATGTCGGAGAAATGGCAAAGCAATGAAAGAGGGTGCAATAATTTTTGAAAGGTAACCGCCTTCAAGGCATTTCGAGAACCCGAAATCGTTTTAAAATGGGTCACATGCGAAGAACGAAAATCTAATGCATTTTCAATTAAATCTTGAAATTATCTCATTCATATTAAAAGCCCGCGCGTGTACACACACACACACACACGTGTGTGTGTGTGTGTGTGTGTGTGTGTGTGTGTGTGTGTGTGCATCTCCGCAGAGAGAGAGGTATCAACTTTTTAAATCCATATATTTAAAAAATAATTAACCTAACCTAACCTTAGTTTCAGCAAACTGAAAAGGGCGTGATAAGTGTTTGGGACGCAATTGACGGTTCGAAGTGTGGTTTCTGTTTCGTTATTAAATGTTGTGCTACTCGCTAATCTATCCTAACTTAACCTAACCAAACCTTAACTAACCTAGCTTAGCCTAACGTAACCTAATCAGGACTAACATAATAATCTGTTTCTAAATGTTCTTTATATATTTTTTCCATGTTCCTAGGTACTAAAAGTGTTACCTCACAAAAACATTACCCCCACTACATCTGTGAATTATTACACACTCGACTTCACTTATACCCAGTTGCCTACGCACACGCACACACACCCACACGTATGATATATATTTTGCCAAATACACGTCCTTTGTACAATAAACAAGGAGATGCGCATGTCTCTCGTACATTTGCTCTATAAGAATCATGCTCAGAAAGAGGTGTTCGATATATTTCGAAGTTCACCCGAGAAGGAAAAGGGAATATAATTTTTTTTAACAATTTTATTAAATTTCGTTCAATTCCACTCCCAACATTTGAACTTTTTCTTATTTCCATGCATGACTTGACTTAATTCCTGTTCTATTTTATTCCAGTCGCGGTTTTGGAGTTCGACCTTTTTTTTTTTTTTTCCCACTCAATTTTGTTCCGTTCGACTTGCTTCCGTTCGAACTTTTTCCACCCAATATACAATTTTCGTTTCCCATAAATGTATACCAAAAATATATATGCATAAAATATTATATATATATATATATATATATATATATATATATATATATATATATATATATGCATAAAACCAGGCATTTTGCGTTTCTATTCACCCATATTTCTTTTATAATTTTGTGAAGGTATAAATCAATATCTATATCTGTTTCTATATTTGTGTCTATATCTGTGTCTATATCTGTATTTATATCTCTGTCTCTATCTGTATCTTATGAATAAGAGAAGATGTAGCAATAGCTATACGTTATCTTCCTTCATTTTATTCATTTAACATTTAGAAAACTGCTATTTTCATATTAAGAATCTGATTAAATGATGAAATAAAGTTGTAACTTTAAAAAAACGTGAAACTTAAAATAAATCTAAAATTAAAAAGGAAAAAAAGATCTTCAAATATCTTTTTTAAAAAATTCTTCATTTTGATGAGTCGAGATTTTTTTTGGGGGTAAAATTACCTCCAAGGTCGAAAAATTATTCTCTCATTTAACTTATTTTAGCAGAAGCAATAACGGCTAAGAAGCTTTTTTAGCATTTTCACTGTTCAATTGGCGAAATGGTTTGGATCATTTTTCTATGTGAAATTATTCGTTTATCAAACTATTTTACGAGCATTGAATGATTTCGCGCTTCAAGAAGCGAATTACAGTTATAGATATGAGCGATTATTATTCTCTCTCTCTCTCTCTCTCTCTCTCTCTCTCTCTCTCTCTCTCTCTCTCTCTCTCTCACTCTGTCGGGCTAGCCTAGAGTGGATCTTAGGGTCTTTGTTAACCCGTAACTCTGTGTGTGTGTGTGTGTGTGTGTTGTGTGTGTTTTTATCTCGCTTTTCTATCTTTTCTCTTTTATCTATTGTTTGAGTAACAGCGACCACAATTTGATTATGTTTGACCTCAGGGTTCCAATTAGTACTCGAGAAAAGACGCACAAAAGATTGAATTTCTGTTGAGCAAATTTTTAAAGCTCCCGAAATAATTTAGACACTCTTGAAGTTCTAATAAGCGAGGACGTCAATGTCACCTTGAGCTCATATAGGGATCAATTTAGAATATTACAGAACAATTTTATACCCACCAAAATAGTTTCCTCCTTGAAGAAGACGTAACTGAAGTACCATATCCAGGATTACGTATGACGGTGATCATCCCATAGAGACCATAATTTTTACGAAAGATGAGGTGCAGCAACTAATTGACAAGATGAATAAGTACAAATCACCCGATCCTGCTTATTTCTTCCAAGGGTATTAAAAGAGGCTAGCCGCAATATTGTTGATGATTTAGAAACTATATTCAAACAATCATTCAAATTAGGGAAAGTTCCAACTGACTGGAAATTGGCAGATGTAACACCAATCTTTAAAAAAGGGAATAGGCAAAATACGCGCAATTACCTCCCGATCAGTTTAATGTCAATTGTTGGCAAGCTGTTGGAATCCATTATTACAGAACGTATCGTGTATCGCCTTCAATCAAACAATTTAATTTTTGACTCTCAACATGGATTCAGGCGGCAAAAACTTTATCTAACAAACCTGTTAGAATTTTGCCATAATATGCAGACTTTATGCGACTCAGTTAGAGCAATAGATATAGTGTATCTCTACTTTCAAAAAGCATTTGACAAAGTCCCTCACGCGAGATTGATGACTAAAATTAGAGGAGTAGGAATTACCGTGCTCGTTTCCAACAGGATTGAAGATTGTTTGAAAGATAGAAAGCAGAGAGTGGTAATAAACGGAGTGGCTTCGGAGTGGCCTCCCGCCACCAGTGGGGTTCCACAGGGTTTCATTCTGGGCCCTTTACTTTTTATCATTTGTGTTAACGATATAGACGTAGGGCTCCTAAGTATCATACAATTTCTAAATTTGCAGACGATAACAAATTAGGAAATAGTTTCAGTAATGAGGAGGGAGCAACAACGCTTCAAAATTATCTTGATAGGTTGGCCGAATGGTCTGCTACTTGGGAGACGCCATTCAACTTGGACAAATGTAAAGTAAACAGGTTACAAAAACCCGAAGACCGATTACTCTCGCTTGGGAAGAAACTTGACTGAGACTGAGCTAGAGAAAGACTTAGGAGTTTATATTAATAATGATCTCAAACCGTGAAAACATTGTGCAAAAGTCGAAAAGAGGGCCTTAAAATACAGGTTATATTAAAAGACAGTTCCAATGTAGAAAAAAGGAGATTGTAATGTCTCTTTACAATTCACTAGTTAGACCTCAACTCGAGTATTGTGCGCACTGCTTTGGTCTTCGTCCCTTAGGAAGGATATAGAAAGGTTTGAAAGGGTACAAGCAAGGGCCACAAAATTGATCCTTTCAATGAGACTGCAAAAATACCAATGAATATTAGAACGCTTAAATCTATACCTTAGAGACCAGGAGGTTGGGCTTATTCAAGTTTTCAAGATGCTCAATGGAATAGACAGGGTAGACTACAGGAAATTATTCTTATTCAATACCAATCCGACGAGAAATAAGGGTTCTAAATTGGAACTTAAAACATTTAGTACCTCCATCTGTGGTAATTTCTCCTCCTATAAAATAGTTAATATCTGGCACGAACTTTCCTCGGAGGTTGTTTCAAGCCAAAGTGTAAATATGTTTAAAAATAGGCTGTACAAAGTTTTGAATACACTCGGGGTTTAAGACTGTTCTCACATATAATATAATTTAAGAAAATAGTACTAAAATGTAACCCTGCGGGAGTTTGTCTAAACACTTCCTCCTAAACTTAATTCTCTCCCCACTTTAGAGAGATGTTTCTGTGATTGTGACCTACATACATAGCATGATCAATCATCGAGCAACTCATTTTTTTTTATCACTTGCCTCACAAAAACCTCTAAGTGGGAGACTTAAATTCACCGTAGCGACAACAGGTGATCATCCACGAAACACTTTCATTCACCATAAGAGACAAGTACACGGGGATAGATACATTGACCTCCCCTAATATTCCTCGTCGGAAAGAGATTTTCTCTATTCTCCTGGTGACACAACACGCGCGAAGTATGAACGACTCAATATATCATTTGCTGCATAAACACCTTTCACGAAGGGAGACCCAAGTTGAAACTTGGCAATATTTAAAGAGTTGGCAGACACATAGACATGACAGCCATCGGATTACAGAAACACGCTCTTACACTTGCCTGACTTGTTAATGTCTAAGAATAGAGTAGAAAACTATTTTGTAGAAACATAATTTTATAACGAACCAAAAAAACTTTTAAAAAATATATGATATTGATTAGGTGAGGTGGAGTTGCGTTTCTGCTGTCACGTTTTCTTTATTTCTCCTCTTTCTCTTGGATGGCTGGATGCATGTGACGGGTGAGGGCATGGTGTGGAAAATTTGTTTTATGTTCTTAATTCTTGTTGCCACCCCTTCCCTATAAAGCATTTCATCACTTTGCCGGCGTGATGGTTTGTCCAACACATGGGTGATGCCGGTGTACATGGGTGTAGACACGGAGAGTTTAACCTTTCCCTCTCTCTTAATCCTTCTGGGGCTAGCCTGAAGTGGGTCATTGGGTCTTTGTTGAACCGATACCTCGGTAAACAGAACTGTAAATATTTTTCATAAAATCAAAACCATATGTTCGAGGTTTTTGTAACGATACTAAGTGGTTGATGCGCGATCGGCACAAGTATATTATTGGTTAGTTTATACAGCGGTGCTGTCTAGTGTACAATCTCTATGTGTGCATAGCGTAATTGTAGAGCTAGCTTACATATTCTCTTCTTTCCTGTAAAATTTCCTTGGTTACTTTTCCAGGATCAAAGTATTTTTTCAACCTTTTTCCGTACCCTCCTCTGACAGGGATGGAGCGGAGGGTGGGGAAAGAGCATTATGCTTTTCTGTCAATTTTTCTACTACTGCTAGACTAGCTTAAAAACAAACCAATTTAATAACAGAAACTTCCCTGAGTGGACCGAAAGGTCTTTGAGTTCCTCTCTCCCTCTCTCTCTCTCTCTCTCTCTCTCTCTCTCTCTCTCTCTCTCTCTCTCTCATTCGATTATTTATGCCCATTAAATTATATTCTTCATCGAAATATGTTTCCTATATTTTAAAAGTTCAATTTTATTTATTGGAATCGTCCATTTTGCCTTTTATTTCAACGTAAATTTATTTTTAACAAGGAATTACGAAATTCAAGACAGAAAGCCTTTCACCGTTTCAACATTTATTTTCACTATTTATTACTACAGATAGATAGATAGGTAGATAGATAAATAGATAAATAGATAACGGCAAACAAGCTGATAGTATAGGAAATAGTTTTAATTTCTGTATATAATAAATTTAATATTTTATGAAATTGAGTCAAATATTAGAAAAATAAATGTGATCTCACTTGAAGTGAACAACCCTCGAAGGTCGTTCATGAAGGTCATTAGTAATTATCAAATCTAATTTATAAAATTCATAATGAAGAAATAAGCTCCCGTGGTAACTCGGGGGAGGGGGGGGGGCGGTTCCGGATTGAACTTTGTCTGTGAAAAGACAGGGTTCGTTTTCAACTTTCGGCGCGGTTTGAATTTGGCCTGCCAGCTATTCTATGATCGCCCGGGCTCAGCAAACTCTCTCTCTCTCTCTCTCTCTCTGTCTCTGTCTGTCTCGGTATTTCACACACTAAACTCCCCACCCACCCCACCCCCATGGGAAAAATCGGGGTTCCGGGCATTATTTGCGACCCGTTTTAAACCCCATAATTATCCGACTGTCAAAATTATTGAATAATTTTAATTTAAATTGGTGTTAAGTAAACTCCCTCTCCCCAACGCTCCCCCCATTAAGTAATTAAAATTACCACATTGCTTCGAAGATAGTTTTGAAAACATTGAACGTAAAAAGAAATTACTTATTTTCCAACCGAACGATGTTTCATTGAATGCGACAATGGAAACTGTGAAGTGGTGAAGCAGAAATAATTGAAAGTTGGTATTAAAGGTCTTTTTCTAAAATGGCTTTTTATGATACAGGAAGAAAAGTTAGTATATGCCTTTCAAAGGAATTCCATTGCAGATCCTTGGTTCCTCAACTCTGTCAGAATGGAAAGCTTAACCTCACAATATATATATATATATATATATATATATAATTATATATATACTGTACATACGGGTGGGCCAAAAAAACTATTACCCTGATTTTGAACAATATAATTTTACCTTTATCAAATGTTATTTATACAATTAATATATGTGTCCTGTATAGAATTTCGTGGTCTATCTCGTGGTGAAGTTGGATTTTTTCTAACTGTAATCATTATTTTGTAATTCGCTGTTATACAGAGACACGTAGAAAAACTTTCTAGTTCTATACAGTTACTTAATTGAGGCCATGATTATGCGGAATGTGCCCTCCTGCATTATCACTGCACGCTTGCAACCTTGATTTCTCCCTTATCGACGGCAGTACCGCATCAAAGGTAATAAACAGCAGTGATTTTGGCATTTTGATGAACAAAAAACAATCTCTGACTTCCCTAACTTTGAAATAAGATGGAAACCATGACTTTTTGAGAAAAATGCCGATGTTCCCCGCAAAGTCGATCTAGACTGATAGATATACATTTTTTGTCCTGTCTTCCACAAACTCGGTCATTTTGTGTGTTTATTGTTGAAGCAACCGTAAAGGTCTTCTCGTCGCTGAACCATATTTTCGACACTTCTCTTTCTGGGAATCGATCTAACAGAGCACGACATTTTTCAACTCTTTCTTGCTTATTTGATGCAGAGAGCTTATGAACTTCGACTCTTTTAAAACATTTAAGACCCAGATCATCTTTTACTATACGATGAACACTAGAGCGAGAAATATCAGTAGTTTTTTAAATTTCTCTAACGGACTTGTTGGTGTTGGGCCGTTCTTCTTGACTGCATATCATGGAAGAAACCGTGTCAATATTTTCCTCAATACGTGGTGTTTTTAGCATTCCACTGCCTTCTTTTCGTTTGGTCGATCCTATGATATGGATTTTCTTTATGAGATATTGAGGTCCAGGTATCATCCATCGTTTATTTGGAAACTCTTTCTTCATGCGTTTTGCACACCAGTGTTACTCCTTACGCAGGTTCAATATCAATGCTTCATCTTCCAAAGAGTATTTCATTATGTTATAACTTGTTCACCAACCATAGCAGAATGATGGTCTGAAATGAAAAGGAAATAAATTAATTATTTTGTGTAAAAATTAGGAAAATTAATTATTTATGGAGAAACTGACTGTCATCTGAAAGTATCAATTCCTGACTTTGACCGCCTTTCAATTCAGCACCATATTCTGATACCTCCCTCTAGTTGTGAGCCTGTACCTCTACTCCTGGGGCGTTGAATCTAGATTCAAAGCCAGCGTTTGAAAGAGTAAAAGTAAGGGTACAACATGCGGCTTCAACAGTAAGATCAATATACACAGGGTGAGCCACAATATTTTTTCAAAAGTTGGGTAATATTTTTTTGGCCCACCCTGTATATATATATATTTTAAGTTAAATTTACAAAAGTAATACATTTGAACGAAAAAAAAATGTTCATATTGATATCTAGTTTTGGGACCTTTTTTTTTTTTTGTTGGTTGTAGGTAGACAAACAGACATTGCGTGTTATTCTACTCGCAACAGAAAACAAAAAGGTCCCAAAAGAAGACATCAATTTGAATATTTGTTTTAGTTATTATGTATTACATTTGTAAATTTAATTTAAAATAACTGTAACAACTATGTTGTTCGACTAAGTCACTTTGTATATTATATTACTAATATGATGGTATAATTATTAAAAATTATACCTTCCAACCTTTCAATGTTCCGTGCGA
>JAJOZX010007091.1:0-7500 GCA_023014485.1 Bathynomus jamesi
TTTTTTTTTTTTTACCAAGGAGTGATAGCTGGCAGTTCATAATACTGGAACATTCTGATTAACTTCATCAAGGCTGCATTGTGAGTCTTTCAAAAAAATGCATCACCCCCTTCAACTGCAAATACAGAATAAAAAATTCTACCCTCCTTTTCGATTTGGTTTTTTTTGTCAACCATTTACAAAAAAAAAAAAAAAAAAAATGCAACCTCGATTCTAATTTATGACGCTCAAGTTTTCGGGCCAGTTTAAACGCGTTGGCGAAATGATTTAAATTTAATAAGGACTCAATTCTTTAGGGTGGGGGGTTGGGGGGTGGAACGGGGTTGAATTTTAAATGCAGTTCTCGACTTTTCTTCCAGTTCCAATTTTTATAATTGCAATTTTCATTATTGTATGTCGGGGGATTCCTCTATTTTTTTTTTTAGCTTCAGTTCGATTTTAATTAAATATAAAACCCGGTTAGGAAAGGAAGTTAATTATGTTAGGAATGTAATTTATTATGGCGAAGAGGTTGAATATCTTGTTTACGTTTAAATCTAAACGTACCGACCGCAGAAGACATCTTTAAAGCTCTTAAAACAAATCAAAACAGATCTTAGGCATACAAATGTTAGAATAAATATAGCCTCTCTGTCTATATTATTACATGCTTGTTTGATGCCAGATACGTAAATCCGTTCGCTATGACTATATCTATAATTTGTATATGTTCTATGGCTTATAGGCTTAGTCTCCTCAGGGAAAACTCGTTCAGACTTATATGCAGGCCAGAATCCATAATTTTTATTTTTATCAATACATTATACAGGGTGATTCACTCGCTGGTAGCCCCAGCGTATCGCTAATACGATACTCTGGAGCTACCAGCGAGTGAATTACCCTATACAATACCTATTTTGCCCGTTTATATCTTCATCTACCAAGGTCGGGAGTTCGATTTCTGATGGCACTGGTTAATAATAAAACAAGAGTTAACGCAATTAATGTGTCCAATTAGCCTGGTCTGAATATTGTGCCAGTTTCTGGCCCTTCTACTGATTATTATTGGTATTAAACCACGATCAGAATATAAACAACATCATGTAGGATGCTAATATGGGTTGATACTCTCCTTAAGCATATATATATGAAATATATGTATAAAACGGTCATATACAATCTTAAGAATGGTAATGATAATAATAAGGCTTATTGGTAGGAGTCAAATTCCATATAATATATATAGATATATATATATATATATATATATATATTATATATATATATATATATATATATATATATATACTGAAATTATCAGTATATATCAAAATTTATATTTCTACTGTATTGGTCTCCTCTTTTTACATATAAACTGAGTTGCCACTTTGTTTCATGACATTCCCATTTATATAAAAAAATACTATAGCCCCCATCCTTAAATCCTTTACGAAGCGTCTTTAATACACTAATACAAATAATTAAAAATAATTAGAAATCATAATTAAAGTGGTAAATACTTAAAACTTAACTGATATTAGTAATAATTAAAATCAAGATATTGTAACATCTTAATCAGGTATTCTTTTAAGGCAGAGATGCATTAACTGCATTGGTTAATAGCGTTGCCAGGCGTAAGAAATTTCCTTTTTCTACTTCACTTTTTCTAAGTTTTTATCGTTCTTTCGTAAATAAATATTCTTTAAAAATAAGAAATTATAAACATATTTAACGATAATAATTATTTAAATATCGTATAACTGCTCTTAACGACTATATTGATTACTTTATTTAAATACTGAGTTAGCATCTTACCACTTTTTCATTACTTTTTCCAACCTCGTTTTTTTTTTCCCCCTCTTTCGTGTCTTAACTTTTTACTAAATAATAATAAAAATATTAAACCTTTCACAAAGAATATTGTAAAAAGTATTATAACGAGTAAAACAGTATCCTTTGTTCGAATAAGTAAAATACATTTTCTTAAACTCATGAATTTTCATTATTTGCATCTAAAAAATAAAAGAAAACATAAGAAAAATTTGCTCTCTGGCAGCGTTTTCCTTCAGCCGGGATCAATATGAAGTTGGCCACTTTTTTTAATTATCTTCTTTCCTTATTTCTCCTTCTTTCTCTCGAACTGTGATGCGAAAGCTTTTAAGAAGGATACAATGAGGCTCGCTCGCTTCCCTCGTCACATGTAAAGTAATTTCAAACTGGCACAAAATGGGAAAATTTAAGCCGTAATGGGATATATATATATATATATATATAAATAAAAGGGAAATTAGACATTGTTTTGAACTGCGAAGGATGTTTTTTTGGAACTGGCTTTTGATGACTTAATGTATTTCAAGTAAGTCTTATACAGATAAATTTTTTTAAGTGCATTAATCGTATTACTATACACGATAAGCTCACACAAGCACAAAAAAACTTCCCACAACTTTCTGCACTCAAAATAAAAGCTTCTAAATTTAGAACTTATAACTTCTTTTTGAGGGTACATTCTAGGGTACGTTTTACCTCCTTCTTTTGGGTATTAAAGCTTATTGTTAGATGAAATAATAATTTCTTTTAATGGTACATAACTTTAGACAGAAGAATGGTTTACAAAACTTCTATTTTAATTGATTTGAGACAATAGAAGATAATATTTTTATGTATAGAAAGTTGTGGAAGGCTTTGTTTGCTGCGCAGTTCACTCATGAAGAGACGTTTTGATGACCATTTTTTCTACCTAAAGAAGTTATGTATCATTAAAAGGTGTTATTATATCATCTGAAAAGAAGCTTTGATACCCAAAAGAAGGGAAAAACTTCCGCTAGAATCTACCCTCAAAAAGAAGTTATTTCATCTGAATTAAGAATGTTTTATTATGAGTAACGAAAAAGAAATGAAGAGTATCTTGGCGGGTCCCTGTTTCTCATTCAAATTTTCAATCATTCTTTTTGCAAAGGTTTTACAGTCCAAAACGTATCATACAAAACCCAGCTGAGAAAACAATAACTGAACTTATCAAGAACTTCTATCTGTAACGTTTGCTTCTCAAACTTCTTCATAAAAACTAAAATACACTCTCTGTATGATTGCTATATTAGTAATAGATAGATTTCTAAACGCATTAAAATACGCAAAAACTCAACTAGCTTCTAGCTTATATACAATTACCCGATGCATGAAGAGAAATCTATGTGGTCAAAACTATATGTTTACACACTATACCAAATAATTAATGCAACTGTATTGTAGGTGCACTAACCGTACTTACTGTTTTCATAGAAAGTTAAAGCTTGTGCAACCCCGGAAGTGTTGGATAAATCATAGTTGATTCAACCATTTGGTAAAGAGTGCAAATAGTTAATTAATCCTATATATTTAACTGTTCCGACAACAACGATTTTTCTCCGTGGTAATTTGGGGTTATGAAAATTTCATTTCGATCCCGCGAATATATACAGTGTGTATGTGTATATATATGTATATATATGTGTGTGTGTGTGTGTGTGTGTGTGTGTGTGTGTGTGTGTGTGTGTGTGTGTGTGTGTGAATACAATTCGAAAGGTAAATGTATCTGTATTGTTATTATTATTATTATTATTTTGTGTTTTGACTAAAAACAATGAATTCCTTTGTGTTTATGGCTAAAAATTAGGTTTATGTTCTGCAGCGCTTCATCTTCGTCCGTTTGGAGACTGATACGATGATTCGAGTCCCATCAGGGCAGGAATTTAAAATGAAACCAACCTACATTTTGTATTTCAAAACTTAGGAAAAATGCTATACTACGGTACTCAACTATATATATATATATATATATATATATATATATATATATATATATATATGTGTGTGTGTGTGTGTGTGTGTGTGTGCGTGCGTGTGTTGTGGTCTTCTGGTTACCATCGCTGACTACGAATCCACCGGCCCGGTTTCGATTCTCGCGATGGCAGACGGCGCTCAGCTCACCCAGCTGTTCATCCTTTCATAACAAAAAATTGGTTGGTAGATAAATGGGTACCCTAAGTAGCCTAGTGGTTAATACGCTGGACTGCTGATCGAGAGGTCGTGAGATCGGGTCCGGGCGAGGACTTTCAAATTTCTGACCCCACGAGGTGTGTCGTGGTTCGGATTCCACGTTAAGATGCAGGTCTAACGTGGGACAAAAAGCTTAACCTCCGTCAGAATGAGCAATTCTGGCGAAAGCAAAACCAATATATATATATATTATATGATGAATAAAACCACGAAGGAAAGGAAACAGAATGGTGCTCAAGCGCTTTCGTCTAATGACATCCTCAGGAACACTGAAGTAAATAAAGAGTTCAAGACTATATACAGGTTACAAAAAATATATATATATATAATAAATATAGAAATAAAAATTGTGGGAGGAGCATACAAATCTGTAAGGAAAACTACCAATTTTAGCACTTTGCCCGAATTCAACACAAGATCAAATTTTATAGTTAATGCCTGAATGATAAATAGGTCACAAAAAAAATAGGCATTAACTATAAATTTGATCTTGTGTTGAATTCGGGCAAAATGCTAAAATTGGTAGTTTTCCTTACAGATTTGTATGCTCCTCCCACAATTTTTATTTCTATATTTATTATAGATATATATTTTTTGTAACCTGTATATAGTCTTGAACTCTTTATTTACTTCAGTGTTCCTGAGGATGTCATTAGATGAAAGCGCTTGAGCACCATTCTGTGTTTCCTTTCCTTCGTGGTTTTATTCATCATAAATATTTTTCACGTGTTACTTTCGCGAAATAATTTTCATATATATATATATATATATATATATATATACACACACACAGGTTGTCCATAAAGTCACGCATCATAGGAACATAAACAATATCTATTTATTTATGTCTTTATCGGGCCAAATATGTTGAGGAACATTTAAAAAAAAGAAAAAACCCTGCTTTTTCGTTTACAAACATATTTTAAGATTGGTGGGAATCATTTCGAACAAATAAATAAAACAAAATAAATAAATAAACAAAATAAATGTATTTTACTATGATGCGTGACTTTATGGACACCCTGTCCCTATATATATATATATATATATATATATATATATATATATATATATATGTATATGCCTCTTAAGGGTATTTTATTTTCAATAAATTGTTTAGATTTGTACTACAGTGTAGTGCCAAAATTTGCTGTTCTTAACGTGGAATACAATTTCATTGTCGCTCATTAAATGAAACTTGAAGTGCTGTTTCATTTACAGTTATTTGGGTATTATTTTCCAGTAAAAACACTAAATGCGCTTATATATCATATATATATATATATATATATATATATATATATATATATATATATATACAGGGTGACTACAAAACAAGTATACAATTTACAAAAATTATTGTAATCAAACTATTTCTGATACAAAAATACTAATAACAATGCGGATGGAAACAGTAAGTCGCAAAGATTTTTTTAGTTCAGAGATATTCAATAGGATTTCCGTGAACCCGCGGATACCAACCGGAAAACCAACCCGACAACCAACCGGAAAAAAAAGAAGCCGGATTCGTCAAGCCATAGCATCCATTGACCGAGATATCTTACGGAAAGATTAGGAAGAGTTTATGAATATCGTTTGGACATTGGCAGGATTACCCCCAACGGAAATCCGATTGAACATTTAAAAACTACAAAAAAAAACCAACTTTTCCAGTCACTCTTTCCATTGACTTTATTATTATTTTTGTATCAGAAATAGTTTGATCAAATAAATTAATAAATTTTTGAAATTGTATACTTCTTTTATAATTACCCTGTATATACAGGGTGGCCCATAATTCAGGAACCATAGGAATAATTGTATTTTTTTCTAATAATTCTCGTACTTTCTAATGTTTTTTTTTTTCTTTATTTTCTTTTTGATGAATTTACCTGGATGACGTACCGACGTGGCATTTTTTTTCAGCAAGACGGTGCACCTCCTCATTTTGACATGCAAATTCGCAATACCTTGATAAAACGTTTCCCGGCAGATGGATTGGCCGAAGAGGTCCTATCGAATGGCCACCCAGGTCACCACATATCACTCCATTCGATATTTTTCATCAAAAAGAAAATAAAGAAAAAGCCATTATTAAATAGGACAAGAATTATTAGAAAAATAATAATACAATTATTCCTATGGTTCTTGAATTATGGGCCACCTGGTGTAAATATATATATATACAGTATATTAATTAACGTTATTGACACAGTGTGGTAATAAATTAAAGCCATAAGCGGAAATCAAATGCTTTACAGTTTACAAAATACTACTCCGCCTATACGCCCATTCAGAGTACGAGCAGCTTGCAGCATCATTTTCAAGCTAACAGAGGGTCAGCGTACGTGGTTCATTACCAATGGAAGCAACAATGCTTTGTGTTATCATGATCCAATGATCCGGTCAAATTCCTAATCATTTCAGTGTTTGTTCGTTAGTTTGTATAGTAAACACTTCTGGTTTTATAGGTCCTGGTGCATGATTCATCAGGAGCAAGATGTACCACAAGTTTGTTTCTTTCTCTAAGAAACACAAAGGCACGAATTCTGACCATAGCTACATTCATACCATCTCAGGGTTGCCAAAATTAAAAATATTTGGAATTTTAAACCTTCCATTTATGTACAGGTCTGTATATTGCTTGAATGATTGAATTGATATACTGTATAATAATAATAACAATATTGCGTTTATTTTATATATATATATATTGTTTCATATTTAACATCTACAGTGTTTTGAATCGCTAGCATCTTATGTTAATATATTTTTTATACTTATAGGTGCATTTACTATGGTAACTATCTCTTATAAGTATCGAAACAGTGGGGACAGTTCTTATAAAATTAGTATTTAATAATGTACACTCTCTAAAATTCCGATATTTAATTTAAACAAAGAATTTGTTTGGGATTTTTAGATTAAGAAGGTACCGAGTTCAAAATTATGTTAAATTTTTTGTTAAAATTGAACAAAATGAATATTATTAGAAAGTAAATTTTGTTTAGGTTCAAATGCATATAAAATTATATTTACTTGAAAATGGGATTCGCTTCATGAGACAAATTTTTTTTAAAATTACTTCCACGTAATGCCCTCTTATACGTGTTTAATCTAACCTAAATTCATTTTGAAGTGAAATTATTATATTTTTTTTACATTTATCATTTTGTAAACTACTTCGGTCGTCTAAAATTCAGACATTTTTTTGGTTTAATTTAAATAAAAAGTTGTTTTTTTTTTTTGTTTTTTTTTAGGGGTACAGGGTGGTCGGAATTACTGTAAACCGCGATCATTTATATGTACAGTGCGATGCGATGCATAGTGATTTTTCAATTACTCTGTATTACGTGCTCCATTTTGCTTTAAAATGTTAATTTATATAATTAACAAATATATTTTAATAAATAATGTTAAGCAATTAGTTTTTGTTGTTATGGTTTATTATTCCATATCTGTTTTGATGAAGATGTAGAGGCC
>JAJOZX010007091.1:12500-27500 GCA_023014485.1 Bathynomus jamesi
TACATACGCAAAAAACCTTATAAATTCCGTAAATTCATTTTATAAACATTATATGAAATATAAAATGTCAAGCATGTAATATTATTTGTGTGTATATATTATATATATATATATATATATATATATATATATATATATATATAATATATATACAATCGGAAGATCCCGGGTTCGGTTCCCGGGGTTACCTCATTTTTTCATTTGTTTTCGTTGTCTCTCCTCATCTTGCGGGGAACATTCTCCTATACAAGCGTCGTTCTTTACGTTAATTATACTGCGTGTTTGCAGTTCAAATAAGTATATATATATATGTAGAAGAATTACGGCATTTGGAAGAGTGAGGTCCATGGTGTAATGGTATCGCGTCTGACCGGCAATCGGAAGATCCCGGATTCGATTCCCAGGTGGTTACCTCATTTTTTCATTTGTTTCGTTCTCTCCTTCTCGTCTTGCGCGGAATATCTCCTATACAAGCGTCGTTCTTTACGTTATTTATACTGCGTGTTCTTTGCAGTTGAATGTGTATATATATATATATATATATATATATCTTTCAACCTTTAAAATATTTTGTGCGATGATTCCTCACTTCACGAAGGTATATATATATATATATTATAAAAAGTTGTTAATTATCATAGCAAATACTGAAAATATCTTAGTTAAAAAGAACAACCCTTGCATTTACGACCCAGGTGGTTTTTTGGGACTAAAATTGTTTTTTTTTTTTTTTTACATTGCATGAGGGAGATTGCGAGGATCTTGTAAGGGAGAGTCACTAACGAGAGACACGAAGGCGTTTCATTCACACGGTCCCCAAATGCGGTTCAGAGGGTGACTGATAATTAAAAGATAAAGGATGGGAATGCAAAGTTTAAAAAAAAAAAATGGTGAACAGTTTTGAAAAAAAAGGTGAACAGTTTTGAGAAAAAGGTGAACAATTTCTACTTCTTGATTATCTTTTGTTCATCGGATGGTGTTTAAAATTTTTTTTTTTAAATTTTAAATAATTGGTAAAAAAAACTTAAAATTTTAAATATATCATTTAAAATTTTAAGTTCGATAATTAAATTTTAGTTTGATATGATAATAATAATAGCAGCATTAATGTAATCATAATAATAATAATAATAATAATAATAATAAGTGGTACATACTGATATTTCTTTTCCCTGATCGCCATATATATATATATATATATATGTATTGTGTACATACATTTCTTTACGTCAAACATAATGTAGGGTATTGTAGTAGGGAATTCAAAGCTTGATTTATGATCCCTGCAAATCTCTCTTAAAACTCAAAGGGAATATTTAAAAAAAGTCCAAAAAGAGTGCAACTGGTATTCAAATTCAAGGTCGCATTAAATATTTTCAGTGGAGCAATTCGAACATCAGTTATAAGTTCGCAAATCGTTCCAACAAACACGCAGCGTACACAAAGGTTATGCCATATCACCTTTTGATGTTTCCAAATGAAAAATACGTTGGTGGGGGGGAAGAAATCTCTGTTATTCTTTAGGGAAGAGGTTATTTATGGGCACTCCTAATTCGCTTCAACTACAGCTGTTTCATCACTGTTTTTGCCACTGCAGGGACAGACCGACCTTTTCACAATGCAACTTTGCACAGATGCTGCCAACGGGAATGGGAAGAGAGAGAGAGAGAGAGAGAGAGAGAGGAGAGTTCAAAATAGGAAAAAAAAAAGAAAATAATTAACAAATACACAAAATAAATTGTAAAAGAATGTATTAAAAAATGTATCAAATAAATTTGTTTTATTTAATTCTCAGATTGAAAACTTTTTTTAATATATATCAAAATTTTTCCTCACACACACACACACACACACACACCAAAATGTTACAAATATGATATTATAAGTATCGAATCTGAAATTTTTTTAGTAAAAATTAATTTTGAAAAAATATATCTTTAATTTTATGTCAATAAGTTGGTTTACAAATGGAATTTATTATGATGCAATTGAAATGAATTCATTATGTACTTACGCAGTTATAACCAATATTTATGTTCTGGTCATAAACCAATATTTTATTAAGAAGAAATTGTTAATAGTCAATCTTGAATATTCATTTCGAAAAGGTAAAATATCTTTAATCTCTCTCTCTCTCTCTCTCTCTCTCTCTCTCTCTCTCTCTCTCTCTCCATTTCCTTTCACAATTGATTTGCGTATCGTTGCAGTCGGCGTTTGCACCCTGAAATGCAACTCCGATTCGTATCTCCATCGTGGATCTTTCAGGTAGAATTTCCCACCAACCTCAGAATGGGAGGATTAGTCTTGCCCAAGTTGAAATTGCATCTTTTTTATTGCGCGCTGCAGACTTCTTTTTTTTTTATCAGTTAGCGTTCTTGAAAGGATTATATATAGGAGGGAGGACTATTCCTGTATAGGAATATATCTTCGGTATATAGATCTATCTATATTATACAAAAGCTATAATGAAATTAATTCTATTATTATATATTATTATTATTATTATTATATAGGATTAGTATATATAATATATATATATATATATATATATATATATATATATATATATATATATATATATATATATATATCTATATATATATATATATATATATACATACACTATTTTGGTTTTATTAAATTTGCAGTGCATTTTTTTCTCAGTCATAACTGTTTTTAATTTCATGCAAAATAATTATAAAAAAATTACATAATAATAGCTTACAATGTACTTATATATATATATATATATATATATATATATATATATATATATATATATTTCGCGCGTGGTTACCTCATTTTTTTCATTTGTTTCGTTCTTTCTCTCTCGTCTTGCGCGGAATATCTCCTATACAAGCGTCGTTCTTTACGTTATTTATACTGCGTGTTCTTTGCAGTTGAATGTATATAATGTTACGGCATGCGGAGGTGCCCCCTTGGGGCATTGGTTTCTGCGAGTATGTAGAAGAATTACGGCATTTGGAAGAGTGTGGTCCATGGTGTAATGGTATCGCGTCTGACCGGCAATCGGAAGATCCCGGGTTCGATTCCCAGGTGGTTACCTCATTTTTTCATTTGTTTCGTTCTTTCTCTCTCGTCTTGCGCGGAATATCTCCTATACAAGCGTCGTTCTTTACGATATATATATATATATATCAGTGGCGAGGCCACTGTATTCCATAAGTGTACATAGACCGGGTAACTTGAAATTATTTAACAAAATATAGACGTAATTTATAAGATACATTTGATTTAGATTGTTTATTACTTAAAGGTCTTAATAAAAGTATTTATTTCATAAAATATGAAAGTAGTATTAAGTCCTTGAAGGAAAATAAACGTATGTAAAATTTACCTTATTTGTATATGAATTCTAAACGTTCTTGGCTTTAGAATTCATCTATTGTTCTTTTTTGAATATCTCTCCTTCGCTTTAAATCAATAATTATCTCCTTTTCGATTGAGGTTCGAGCGAGGGATGAGAGTCTTTCATGACACATTGTACTTCTCAAATTATGTCTTGATTCTATTGATGGCCGAGAAGCTTCTTTCAGTTGACACAGAAATCACGGGAATTGTAAGTTAACCCTTTAACGCCGGAATTGTTTGTAGGGTTAAGTTACGAATGCGTGCATTTGAAAGGTTACCAATATGTAGCGGTCGTCCTTTAAGGGTTAAGTAGCTCAGTAAGCTTCACAGTTTCAGAAAATGCGTTCAGTAATTGTAAAATTGTAAAATTTAACTTGCCTGCTAACGATTTAACTTTAAATCTATGTGGGTAATCCAACTGCAAACGAGCTAAATGCTACGAAGGAAAGCTGTCATTAAATTATTGAAACGTGGTAACATCAACCAATTCAAAAAATGCAAATTCCTGTACGCATTCGAGCCTTTCTTTTAAAGATTCAAGTGTGTTGTCAATTATTTCAAATACGTTGATCTTTAGTTTAATTTACTACCTCGTGTTCGTTTTCTCGGAGACTTTTAGATTTTCCGATTCTCCTATAGTTCTAAACGTTTCTCTTGTAGAACATCATTATAGGAAGTACGTTTATGCAAAGCTGATAAGGTTATCTATCCTTCTTTTAAGCAAGTGGTAAAAACATAAAAGTAAAGCTATCTAAGTTCTAAACGTTTCTCTTGTAGAACATCATTATAGGAAGTACGTTTATGCAAAGCTAATAAAGTTATCTATCCTTCTCTTAAGCAAGTGGTAAAAACATAAAAGTAAAGCTATCTAATTTTAGAAATAGATTTTTAGCTTAAGGGTATCCTTATCCCATGGTGTGATATCATCTAAGATACTCCGAAGTGCATTCTTCAACCCTTCACGTTGTGTTTTAATGGCATTATGGCAGATACATTTTCTGTTATAGTACTACCACCTCGTATCGCATAAATTTGGGGTGCTAATTTTGTAGTTTACAAAAACTCTTTTACATTTTGACCTGGAAGATGTGAATTTATTAACGGTACACATATGAGAGAAAAACCATTTCACACCGTTGACATTATTAGGTACTTTACTTCTTATTACAGGAATCAATTTATGCGCGTAACAGTGGATAAATGTGCATATTTAAAGCTACTTCCTTTCATCTTAATCTGGACACCGTTTAACTGACCAGAAAATACCGCTGCCCTGTCCTTGTCGTACGTTTGGCAGATCAATTTTTTTATACTCATCGGGCATCTCTGTTGTAGCCCGAGTTGCTGGAGGAAATTCCTCAGTCGATGACTTGGTATGTTATTAGATTATTTTTACATAGAGCAGCGGGACTATTACACGAAAATTGATATTTGTATAGGAAATTTATGGTTTTTTTCATAGTTATTAGATACAACCTTCACAAGTAAATTAAAATATGAATAATGTGAATTCTAAATGAAATGTTCATTGCACAGTTAATATGGTTGAGAACTTGACTTGGGCTCAGCTCGAGCAGCCCGACCTTCAGCGTCGCCTCTGATATATATATATATATATATATATATATATATATATATATAGTTTGGTGTACTGAAAATTGATTTATAGTAAGCTTTCAATATTTCAGATATTTCCTATGGGTGCGATAGAGGCGCGCGTTCTTGTTTTCCTTTTCACAAAGCTATAGAAGTATTTTGAGCTTTCCTTTATTACTTCTACCGCATCTTCCTATTCCTTCTTTGAATGACCCTTAATTAGGGAATATTGCTCTATCGATACTCTTCAGTTTTTTCTTGTATCGTTTTTCTGGTATTGTTGTTTGGACAATTAATTACTTCGCAGCTAATCTCTTTCTTTTGCAGAATCGATATAATTCCTCTTTCCTTTTGGTTGTGCTTTCGGAACATATTTTCCTAAAATTTCCAACGTTTTTTCTTCGATGGTTATTAACATTTCTTCAATTTTTATCCTCTAAAACTATTCCCCGCTCTATTTTGGCCGTATGGGATCTGATTTCTTTCCAATTTATAGTCTTTGAGTTTAGGTTAAAAATTTCAAATTTACTTCTTTCTTCAGTATAAGTATTTTCTTTCAAGGTTGTCGCCATATTAGTTGATATCTCGATTATATTTTGGTCTGAGATAATAGTTGGGGTTATTTTTATATCATCAATTAAGTTGGTAATTGTTTGTGAATACCAGATCGAGGCAGTTATGTTTTTCTGACGTTATCTGTTATCTCCTGCATTAACATAAATTCATTTGTTAGAAATATCAACATTTTTGCTTGCTCCTGGTCTTCTCTTGTGCCTCCCTTTGTCCTGGTATTATATATATATTTCTCGGTGGTGTAGTGGTTAGCGTCGCTGACTACGAATCCATCGCAGCGGCCCCGGGATCGAGACCCGGTGATGGCAGCCGGCGCGCAGCAAAATCCAGCTGTTCATCCTTCCACACAATAAAAGAATGGTTGGTAGATAAATGGGTACCCTGGGTGGCCTAGTGGTTAAGACGCTGGGCTGCTGGTGGAGCGTGGTTTGGATTCCACGTTAAACTGTAGGTCTAAGGTGGAGTGAAAAGCTTGACCTTCGTCAGAATGAACATTTCGGGCGGAAGCTAACCAAAGGTACCAAAGGTAAATTTTCTTCCCACCTTTTTATATTTTATAAATGGGAAATTAAAATGGGAAATTTATTAGGTTTCTGATATCATCAATGACCGAAGAATTTAGCAGTGGGAGTGTTCGGAGAGCTGTAAATGACTATTATATCACGTTTAGTTTTCAATATTTGCTGCTAAGAGCTGTTTGATTCACTTATTATTGTCTGCCATGTAACTCACGTGTATATATATATACCTTTTCGTCTTACTATTCCGTCAGCTCGTAGTAAGTTGTAACCATTGATATATATTTCTTTCTTATCTATGCAATATTCGCATTTTTCAGTCTCCTTGGCAGTCTTTAAGATGTGTTTCCGTGAGGCATGCGATGTCAGCCCTTGTTTCACCCATAAATCCTTTCACGTATGAAAATTTGATTAGTGATTGGTTCGGTCTTAGCCCTTAAATATTTGCCAGGACTATATTTATGATCGCAGTTTTGCGTTGCCCCTTGTGCATTCCAAATTCATTGTCATTCCGTGTTGCGTGTTTTATATCCTACTAGTATGAACCTTCGAAAAAGATCCGTTTTCATTTGCCTGTTCTGGTAGTTTCTTGGCTGGTAACGATTCGGCTCGGAGGTTCTGAACTGTGTCGACTGTATGTACTATATGAAGCTTAGTAGCCGTATTGTGTTTGCGATGTCGATAACATTTGCTTCGTAGTTTGTATTCATAGGTTTCTTATCGTTTCTCCCATTACAATACAGTACAGTGCAGAATAACTTACTGATGCACCAGTTATTCATACAACTAATGAGTGAAAGAGGGTATTCTCCATAGCGTATAAGTTTCAAATAAAGCCAACTTTAGTAAAAACAATCAAGGAGTGTTAGCTAGTTAGCAAACTATTCCCTACTTCACAAACCATTTTCGGTACATGGTCTAGTATTATGGTTAGGAAATACAATGAAATTTTAAGTTTTGAACCATGTTAATTTTAGCAGAGAATACAGAAAAATAACCTATTTTCAAGTCTTCATGCATGGTTCATGTATACCACGAAGACTTACAGGTGAAAACTGTCCTGGGTTTGTAGAGTATAGTAGGGGGGGTGGGGAAGGCATTTTTGATACTCTCCTGTTATCTGTTATATATCAAGTGGTTCGAGTATACCAACCTCAAATATATTTATATAACAGCTAACATCTTTAGCCTTGGAAGAAATGAAATTCTTCTCAGCGTTACCATGGAAACAGGATAAATGAAAAAAGAAATCACAAAATTTTTATCAAATGTTGTCAACAACTTTTAATCCACGTACAATAAAAATTTATAATTAATTTAAATTATAAATGGTAATTTGTAATTAATTACTCAGTATCAGGAAAAATACTAGTAATTATCGAAAAAAAATAATTTTAATATATTAATAATTATTAATTTGTAGTTAATTATTATAATTATAATTATTATAATTATAATTATTATCGAGAACACTATTGAAACCCATTTTCTGTGAATAAAAAAAAAAAATTTCAAAGGGAAACTAATAAACATTTTAAGTATGAATATTTCACTGATAAAGGACTAAGTTCGTGCTTGAATTCTTCAATTCTTCATCAAAGGCTTATTTATAATAATGAATTTCTAAAAACATATATATATATATATATATATATATATAATATATATATATATATATATATAACAGCAAAGAAAGGATAAAATTGCTTCGAATCACAAAGGAATAATTGAGTAAATAATAAAATGCTCAAATTGGACTTCGGTGGAATTTGTCCAGAAATATTTGTAAGAAGGTACAAAGAGTAAAACGGAGTAACACTAAAAAAACAGAAAACATTTTTACGTACGATAATAAAAACATTTTTCTCTTCAACGTATAAATTTGCTTTTCCCTTTCATGATGACACCAAATTTTTGTTACAGTGAAATGAGCGCTTTGGAATGATTGAAGCGAGTTCTCTTTTTCTAAGCGTTACCATGATTAGCGTATGACAATAATTTTGTTATTCCTTCTTTTAAGCGAAAACATCGATTAAGGTCAAATTGTGAACATATCTTTAGAGAATTTTAATGTTTGTGTGTGTGTGTGTTTGTGTGTATATATATATATATATATATATTAATGTATGCAATAAACTGAAAACATGTAACATACTGATCATAAGGTTAAATCCTTAAATTGTTAATACCGAATTGTTTATCTTGTTAAATTTATTTTCATTCCTGACCAAACGTCTTTTTCCCTGTCACGTACTTCATTCTTAACCCTTTTAGAACGACTGGTACAAATTGGTAACATTTCAAATACACGCATTGATAATTAACTTAACCCTACAAAATATTCCCGTCTTAAAGGGTTAATCCGAGTAACCGACCCCCATTTCCCTACAATTTTTCTACTGTACTCCACTATGATACTCATCATCGAGAAGTTTTCTGTTTTATAGACTGATAAAATCTTAAAGTGTTTGCGATTACATCGAAGCCAGGGATGAAGCATAAGAGAAAAAGAACGAACTAGCTCCTTTCGGCTGTAGTGGGTCGTTTAAAATGCACAGGTGAGATGACTCTCTCGTCACTTCTTTTGCATGCGTTCTTGCACATTCTTACTCAGTATAATACTTAGTCAGGAGGGCCAAAAACTGCCGCAGCGCTCAGGTCAGAGTAATGCGCCCCATTGCTGTAACTCCCGGATTACTATTACCAGCACTATCGGGAGTCGAACCCACGAACTCAGTGTGTTCATTTCACTTATTAGGAAAGGTGTTATTCCACTAAGCCACGAAAGCTGGCTACTACTAGGTATGATCACCAGCGATACAAAGATTCATTTACTGAATTGGATATTTGTTCCCAATAAACGAAGGTAACATCAGGTAACGTCAGGTAACGTAAGTATCGTGTCCACTCTATAGAATTATGAAGCATATGTTTTTAATTATTGAATGAGCAAATGATAGGATATAAATGAAGGTAATTTGAATGCATTTTTTAATGCAATAACCGCACTTAAATAAGGAAGTGGAAAAAAGACAGTAAAACGGGAAACTAGGAACTAGTGGGACTTGAACCCATATCCCATGGTTTTAGAATAGAGAGTCAAAGCTTTTTTCTTGGGGGGGGGGGGGGGTTCTGGATGGTGTGATTGGCAGGAGCGCTGACTCTGAAACTAAGCAACTAACTATATATATATATATATATATATATATATATATATGAAAATTATTTCACGAAAGTAACACGTGAAAATATTTATGATGAATAGTGTTCCTGAGGATGTCATTAGAGTTAGACGAAAGCGCTTGAGCACCACTTCGTGTTTCTTTTCCCTTCGTGGTTTTATTCATCATATATATATATATATATATACCTTCAACTGCAAAGAACACGCAGTATAAATAACGTAAAGAAACGACGCTTGTATAGGAGATATTCCGCGCAACGAGAGAGAGAGAACGGAACAAATGAAAAAATGAGGTAACCACCTGGGAATCGAACCCGGGATCTTCCGATTGCCGGTCAGACGCGACACCATTACACATGGACCTCACTCTTCCAAATGCCGTAATTCTTCTACATACTCGCAGAAACCAATGCCCCAAGGGGGCACCTCCCGCATGCCGTAACATTATATACCTTCAACTGCAAAGAACACGCAGTATAAATAACGTAAAGAAACGACGCTTGTATAGGAGATATTCCGCGCAAGACGAGAGAGAGAGAACGGAACAAATGAAAAATGAGGTAACCACCTGGGAATCGAACCCGGGATCTTCCGATTGCCGGTCAGACGCGATACCATGGTGTAATGGTATCGCGTCTGACCGGCAATCGGAAGATCCCGGGTTCGATTCCCAGGTGGTTACCTCATTTTTTCATTTGTTCCGTTCTCTCTCTCTCGTCTTGCGCGGAATATCTCCTATACAAGCGTCGTTTCTTTACGATATATATATAATATATATATAGGTACTTGTGGGTTATCTGTCGCCACTTTTTAATATTTTTTTTATTTATTTATTTTTATATATTAAGAGAAGAGGATTCTTTATACTGTACGGCATTGACGATTGGTTAGGTTAAGTCGTGCTAGTTTGGTTAAATAAAACGGTATTTAACCAAACTAGCACGACTTAACCTAACCAATCGTCAATGCCGTACAGTATAAAGAATCCTCTTCTCTTAATATATAAAAATAATATATAAAAAAATATTAAAAAGTGGCGACAGATAACCCACAGGTACCTATATATATATATATATATATAATATATATATATATATATATATATCTTCTTATTATGCGTTTACAAAACTATCTAAAAGTTCGAAACGGAATTCACACAATGCAAAAGCGAATAATACAGAATCAAGACAGTAAACGTGCATTATTGCCTAATATATATATATATATATATATATATATATATATATATTAATAACTGCATAGGGCTTTTCTGTTAAACAGAATTTGCAATTGAATGAAAATCGTAATTCCTTTTATTTTTTTTATCAACTTCTAAAAACGGACTGAAAAAACGAACTTTTTATGGATTTAAACCGCTGAAAAACGTTTGCGGATTATCCCTCTGAATGAGTCTCCCATATGTGCTCAACCCTTTCTACAATTGCAAATGCAGATTTGACAAAGTTGCAGGTAATGCAGTTCAGCAATGCATTGCCAAGTTTCATATTGGTGGAACCGCGTTTCAGAAAGTTTCGTTTGGAAAGATGTTTGATTTTAAATTATATTTATCGCAAATACCTTTAATTTTAATATTAAAATGGGTGTAATACGTTTCGAAACATTTGATAAATAGAATGATATCGAAGTTTAACTAAAATTTATTCGTAATAACAGCCATTAAATGTTGTTTTGAGAAACGGTCATTCTGAGTTCTTCAACCAATGTCAATAGATTCCTTTTTACGCTCAGATCTTCACAGATATCACAGAAATTATCAATTGTACCCTTGACATGCTTCTACTGTTGCAGTTGAGAGGGGGGGAGGGGGGGTTGGAATAAAGTACTAAATCTAGGCATTGCATTGCATATTTTCAACTGCATTCTAGTTGAAGTGGCTCAAGGAAGGAGGTGCAGATATAGAAGAATATTTTGTTCATTTTAGATAATATAATGTAAGTTATCCTAATTTTTAATTTTATTTATTAACTAAATAATTTGTATTCTATAAAATGATGATACCTAAATTCTGTGATGCGTGTAAAGCTGGCACTAAAATAATGCATAAATTATTCAATTTCTAAGTTTTAAATTATCATAAGTTTTTATATATATATATATATATATATATATAATATTAAAGTTTATTTTAAGCCTGTGTTTGGTGTTAATTTAATTTTTTATTGTTTACGTTTATTTTTTATAATTATTTTTCGATTATAATTTCCCACATTTTCGTAAGATAAAGACTATTTATCATAGGTTTATTATGGTTAATTATTTTCTCATATAAACACTTGTAAAATGTGTAATATCTTGCTTGTTTTCTGAATTCATACATTAAATAAGGCTGCAAAGCATCAGTCCTCCAAATAGCTTAGTTACTCATCTAAATAGAAATTTTCATTTTCTATGTTTCCTTATCGCGCTCGTAGAAAGAAATTTATCTCCTTTTTAGGGATACAAAACAATTATTTTATTAAGGTTGATACATTAAAAAAAAATATATATAAATTATTAAGTTTTATAGGGTAATACATTTTCAATAGCCCAGATAATTCTAAAATATATCGCTTTATTATTAATTAAGAATTTAGTTGTGCATCATGCAATTTGAATTATTACTCCGCTAAATTTAAATAGTCCTTCCTATATATTTTCTTGGAAAAGGAGCAGCGTTTACCCTCTTTCAAGGCTGGTTAAGACCGTCTCATAAATAAGCCTCACAAAATGGCAGTTAGGCGGGGTAAAATACACGAAGCTAAAATATGGGAGTGGAAGAGTCATTAAATGAATCTTTGGATTAAAACACTTGCATTGTTCCAACTCGGCTTACGGGCTAGATAAGGAGTTGAGGAGTAATTAGTTCAGACGTTAGAGCGAACGTAGATCTTACACATAGTCGCACGATGATTGTCCTTGGAAGAAAAAAAGAGAGCCTTTTTATTAGTTCGTGAAGAAGAAGGCAGTCTATGGCATTGTGTCGGGGTGCCACTGCTGCCGGGAATAGCGTCTTATTTCCGGCGGCCGACCATTAGCGGCACAAAATATGGCCCTGTTACTGAAGAGTGCCAGAACAAAAATGACGAAGAGAAAGGGCCAATAGCAGTTTAAAAGTCGCTGCTACACTTAACTGGAATGGCTTGGCGCCGGCCATAAAGGCTCGGCCAGATTCTGGCCTTATTCGGAAAAGTCGTAATACCATGCATTGAATGCCTTTATTTGAGAGAACGCCATTCCCGTCGAAGCGATCTCGGAGGAGATAAGATGTTTCTCTTTCTTTGTTTCAGGTTTTGTCAAATATATTTTACTTGGCGATCAAAAAGAAAGGAAGATAGTGAGCGAGAAAGAAAGGAATGAGACAGAGAGAGAAAAAAGCGAGGAGAGAGAACGAGCAGTAGAGCTTTTAATTCGTTGCTTCGATAAGGCAGGCAGAGGTTTAAAGCTTTTGTAGAATTGAATGCGTTTATCTTTTGTGTTTCTAATGCAATTATATAACGTCTATAAAAACTTTAAAATTAATTACTAACCATATCTACGCTAATTGAAAGCTGATTTTGGCTTTAATGAAATTATGAGAAGAATAACAGAATAGGAAAATACATTAAAATTAAAGAAAAAATACCTACACTGATATGCGATGCGGATTGTTTTGTAACTCAGTGAATAAACACATACACACAAGCACACATGCACACAAACAAACACACACACGCACACACACACACACACACACCACCCACACGCACAACACACACAACACACACACACACACAACACACACACCCCATATATATATATATATATATATAATTCAAAAAATAATTCTCATTATACGTTTGCGAAACTTCTTTAAATGGCATTAAAAAAAAGGACGAAGCGCAATTCGCATTTACGCGAAAGCGAATAATATTTGCGCCCGAGACATGGACAAAGTTCCGTACTTAAGACAAGCAAGAATTTGATGCGGGTTTTTCAAGGATTATTTGCACACATTTCTTTATTTGAGCCTCGCTTCGCTCCGCTATAAAGAGTCATTCTTCTTCGCTGTAATTGCTCACATAAGCATAAATAAGGACGATATAAACGCACTTTCCTCACTTGTTCTCACTTTTATTGCTTCGCCATTTTTGGGAGATTCACTCCAAATGTAAAAGCCCAAGTTTTACCCTTCTCGAATGAGAGGGTTATTTCGAAACGAAAAACCGGCTTTAATATATTCTAATAAAAACCAGACTTGGAAAGATAAATGTGGTTCGTTTTCAAAATGGGATTTACATCAGTTCAAACTTTGTTTAAGTACCAAAAAATCGGGGTTTATATTAAAAAATGAAGTAAGGGTGTTAAAGACCATGCAACTGTAATTAATGCTTCTCCTAACCGAACAATTTATTTCGCGTAATCTTTGAATAGCAACTGAAGTCAGATTGTAAAACGCCATTTCGTGTTTAAAAACCGAATCTAAAAGAGAATATAAGGAGATAACGTCCCTTATATTAATTATTTCATTCTATATAAGAGATGTCTCAAAATTCTTGGCTCACTTAAAAATACTTACTAATTAATTTTGTATGTATAATTCCAGCATGCGTTTATATATATAATATATATATATATATATATATATATATATATGGTGTAAACCACAAGGAAAAGGAAAATGATTCCAAGACCTTTCGTGTATTCAGAACTACACCTCGTCAAGGAATTTTCTGACGAGGTGTACTTCTGAATACACGAAAGGCCTTGGAATCATTTTTCCTTTTCCTTGTGGGTTTAAATCATTCATTCATTTCACGTCTTTAACTGTGAAATTCATCCCATATATATATATATATATATGTGTGTGTGTGTGTGTGTGTGTGTGTGATTTAATATGTAAAAACAAACTTTCGTGTAGGGCCTATTGAGATTTGCGGTTACCACAAACATAAATATACACCATAAATAAGAAAGTATATATATAATATATATATATATATATATATATCTATATTATAATACACAAGTATATATAAATAGAGAATTGCTACAAAAGGAGACTATTCATCGTTAACTTTTCTACTTTTTAAAAAATAACTTCCATAAGAGCCAAAACTGCTTTCAGCGGCCCTGAACGAACCGGCCATATATTTGAGCTTTTTCCTCCTCCTAATGTCCTGGCTATTAACTTCTCAAGCGCCTAATATCCTGACTAGGAGCATCGCCAAACTTAGATACCTGCAACTTTCGTCTTAAGCGCCTCTTCCTCAGCTCAGATGCCCCATGAATTCTCCCTTTTTCATTTAAAGAGGATAAGAGAAGACACATTAAACGAGCCCCTTTTATTAAAAGTAGGCCTAAAACTACAATGCTGAAAGTCGCTTTTGGTGAGCTTGTTCCTCTTATTTTCTATGTTTTGCGCTCAGTCAAATTGGCAATAAACGCTAAGATAGGAAGCGTATAACGACCATTGCTTTTATGAATGCTCATTTGTGTACACAAATATCTGCATTTATATATTCATTTTCTGCAAATATATGAAAAACCTTTTATAGGAGTAAACCTTTTTCGCTTATGAGGTCTAAAGTATAAAGGATATTCTTAGTTTAAGGGCGAATTTTTGCGTCATCATTCTTTAATGAAATACATTTTCTTCGTAAATGTTTGTAAGGTTTTTTTTTTAAATTTTGGAGCGTATGTTGCCATGATTAAACATTTATTCTTTTATTTTCGATTGAATTATATACATTTATTAATTTGAAAAATTAGTATACGAAG
>JAJOZX010007091.1:32500-35000 GCA_023014485.1 Bathynomus jamesi
ATATATATAGACTATCTTGCAGTACAAAGAAAAGCTAAATATTTTGCCTAATAAGATATACATGAGGTGGCTATTTCCTTTCCGTTGCTCGGAGAAAGAGTGCATTAGAGCTATTTTAGAAAGGCGTAGAATAGGAAGCCTCTTAAAATGAGTTAGGCTCATCGAAGCTCCCCGAGGTGCAGTTTCGCCTAAGAGGCGCTGCGAGCTAGAATAGACGTTCTCATCAAGGAAAAATAGAAAAAAGGGGGAGGGGAAAGAATCTAATTTGAAGGAAAAGCTTTAGCCCATGGCGAGAAACAGAACTCGGCCTTAATTGAAATTGTTTTAATGTTTATTATTAATTTTGGAGATATTGTATATATATATATATATATATATATATATATGGGTTTATTTATATATATATATATATATGTATGGGTTTATATATATATATATATATATATATGCAATCCATAATTATTATTCGTTGTAAAATGCTATTTCATAATGAATAAAGCTATGCAATCTTCCTTAAACCCTGAAGCAAAACCCCAAGTCCCATCTGCCTAGATTTATCCGTATACGAGGCTACAGATTGCATCGGTATTAACCCTTTGGAGCGCGAGGCAGCGTTCTCCGTAAAACTGATCATATTTCAGCGGGTAAACGAGCACTGCAATTTGCGGGCAAGGTTCTTCGTCGTGCATGCAATAGCGGAAGCAGGATAAAGACCTCAATTTTACTGACAAGCATTAAAGGATTTGGGACGCAGTTTCCTCTATTAAAAAATATATATTTATGTATACGAGTATAATATATGAATCTGGTTCATTGCACGCTATCTTTAATTGTTTAAGTTATTCGTGCGTTAGAATTACTATCTATTTATCTATCTATTTATCTGTTTAAGAAGCTATATATATATATATATATATATATATATATATACACACTTTGACATTATATATAAAAGACGATTTAAACAACACGACACCTAAAATAAATAATATTCACTATCAGAAATGCATGAAGAGGGCTTATCGGCGAACCCTCAGGGAAAGCCGTGTTTAGGCGGAAAAAGCGGCAAATGAAGGCTGGAAGGAGGAGGGTAAACGAAATACTGAGACGGGAAAGAAAGGAGGAAAAAAATCGATATTAGAAGTTTGGCAAGACGACACCACATCGATTGCACTCACAGACGCACTCGGCACTAGACGAACTCTCTCATATTTTAAAGTTCGTTGCCAAGGCACCATGGAAACAATATTACTATATATATATATATATATATATATATATATATATATATATATATATATATATTGTACGGGATATAACTATAAATGATCGATATTATTATTAAAAATTTTAAAAAATTACATTATAAATATTTTGAAGTTTGTAAATTTGGCGAATTAAAATATTACCACAGCATGCTTCCATTTTCAAAGCGATATATATATATATATATATATATATATATATATATATATATATATATATATATATATATATGTGTGTGTGTGGGTGTATATATTATATATATATATCTTTTTTTAAATTTTGAAGGAATAATTTTTTTTTTTATAACTTTTTCCAGACTTTAAGAAGTAATTAAAACAATATAAGAGGCAAAAATACTATTAACGAACAGCGCTCAAAAAGGAGCGTGTAACTCAACAAGATGACTGCAAAGTTTAAACGAGAGGCCCTTTGATCAAGCGCTTCGACTTTCCAATAAAATGTTCTCTAATTGATACAGTAAATCTTTTCTTAGCGACTTTTCTCGATTTTTCGATGTCTAAACGACACGGTCTGCGTAGAAAGTTGGACAATATTTCACATTTAAGTTCATGCAAGGAAAAACACCGTTCGAAATAGGGGTCAATTTTTACGAACTCTTCCTGTTTCGGGGAAAAAAGTTCAAATTAATGTAAGAAATTCGGTACCGTTCCATGAAATATATTTTGCTGCTGTAATTTTTTTTTTTTTTTTTTTCCCTAAATTTTCGGCAAAATGGGGCTTTCAAAAATGTTATGATTTTGTTCTTTTTTTTTCCTTCCTCTTCATAAAAAGTTTTAACATTCGTATAAATTGATTCGGTAATTATTTTACTTTCCGTGATAGAACGAAGGTTTTTAATGTCCCTCCGTAGTATTTTTGGGGTTTCTGCATAAGGATAGTTTTCAGCTGCGTATTATTTGTTTGTCTATCTGTGTATCTATTTCGTTGTCTATCTGTATGTCTATTTCGTTGTATATATGCCTGTCTGTTCATTGAAAGAAAGATATTTGAATTAAAATTCGTTAAAGATAAACCTGAGCAGATTTCTATTTGCAAGGTTTAAAATACAGTCGATAATTGCATATATACAACAGCAATAATATAATATATAATATATATATATATACACTTTGTTTATCATAAACAAAATACGAGTGTAGGCCGTAAATTTGAAATTTCGAAGTTTGCTAATTCCTCAACAGATGGCGTTCGAAAAGCCTTCTGAGCCTCAACA
>JAJOZX010007091.1:40000-65000 GCA_023014485.1 Bathynomus jamesi
CATTCATGAAGAGATTATGGCCGAAAATTAAAGTCTTTATGATGATGCGTTCTAAGATTCCTATTAAGATTAGTGATGCATTATTTTTTGGGGGGGGTTTAAATTAGTCTTTATGATGATGCGTATTGGATACATATTAAGATTACTGATGCATATTTTTTAAAATTAGTCTTTAGGGTAATGCGTATTAAGATACTTATTGAGGTGTTTGATGCATAATGTTTTGTGTTAAAATGATAGTATAGTTTTTTTTGATGATGCGTATTAGATACATATTTAGATTCCTGATGGGATTTACACCCATTTGGTCGACAAGACCTAATATCGACACTCTTAAAAAACTAACAATCTAATTTAACCTAGAGTAACCTTAACCATGCTAACCTAACTAAATCTATCCCACAATAACTTGTCGAGTTTATGTCAAGTTGATCAGATGTCGTTAGCCTGAAGTGAAAGTGATATATATATATATATATAATATATATTGGCGTTAAAATTAGCGTTCATTAAAAGTTCTGGTAAATCTCTAGGAGCGCTCCATTTTTCAATATTAAACATACACTCATAAAACATATACCATTTGAAAGTTCACATTTTTCTGAGTCTAAAAATGTAGTAATCCAAAAGTATCAATAGCAAATAAAAAGTAACTAGGTTTAAATATAAAACCCTATACCGATCAATTTGTGATGCGTGATCTTTACGGGGGCTCCGCCCCGTACCCCCGGGACCTAAATTATACAAATGATAATGTAATAACATATTCATGTTAGGTTAGGTTAGCGTAACAATTACCAAAAATACCATCTTACAACACAGACTGAAGATTTATAACTTTAACTACAAGCCAACCTTTATAATGTAGTTAATGACGTCACGCGTCAAACAATTAAGTAAATCTAGTTACTTTTTATTTGCTATTGATACTTTTGGATTACTACATTTTTAGACTAAGAAAAATGTGAACTTTCAAATGGTATATGTTTTATGAGTGTATGTTTAATATTGAAAAATGGAGCGGTCCTAGAGATTATCCAAAGTTCTTATACAAATTCATGTTGTAACATTCAAATATAAATTATTATTTTGCTATTTGAGACCCAATCCAAAATGGTTGGTTCAACTATCAAATGTTGTATCCATGTTAATTCTTTGGGTTAATAAACTTAAATAGTTAATGCTTGAATTAACCATTTTAAACGGGGTGTAAAAGGTTGCTGCAAGTTCCTGCAACCTAGTATTTTTTTCTGTACAATAGTAAAAGGTTTTCCCATATTTTCATGATGTTAGCTCGACGTGGGCAACGGGTCACTCGTTGCCCACGTCGGGCTAACATCATGTTTGCCATTTACTATTACTTATTCAGACTATAGTGGATTTAATATTCCTAGAAGAGTTTTTTGTTCCACGCACGGGCTGTGTAACATAAAAGGGATCAAGTAAAGATAAGCACCCCCAGCCTTCTTTAATTAGCCTTATAAGGCTAACTAACGAAAATATCACGACCTAACCAAACCAATCGTTAAGTCAACTGTACGCCCTTGACGATTGGTTAGGTTAGGTCGTGATATTTTCGTTAGTTAGCCTTATAAGGCTAATTAAAGAAGGCTGGGGGTGCTTATCTTTACTTGATCCCATAAAAGTTCTCATGGGACCATTCTGAGTTCTATCTCACACACACACACACACACACACATACTGTATATATATATATATATATATATATATATATATATATATATATATATATATTGCAAAACTTAACTACTCAACATCAGGCAAATATATATCAGCAATTTGGCTATAAATCTAGTTAATAAACGTAGATTGTCAATTGCAGTTATAATGCTATTTTGTATTTAATGACAGCTTGGTAAGAAATATGTCGGTTGTGACAAACAGTTTATCATAAAATCTGAAATAAAACGTCGTCGGTGCTTAACCTTTTACGTACGAGTTCAAATTGGTAGCGTTTCAACTGCACGCATTCATAACTTAAACCTACAAACAATTTCGACGTTAAAGGGTTAAATGCAGGACGCGGTTAATTTACTCATTGACATACTAAGAGAACCCAACTTTTTTGAAACAGAAATGATACGTGTCACCTGGTGTTGCAAAAAAAAAAAAAAAAAATTTGGGGGGTTCGCTTTATTTTTTTACACAACTTTTTTTTGTTGTATGCAAAAGAAAATCCGTTTACAAAACAACCTAAAATGTGTATTTTCAGTAAGTTATTATTAATTTTTGAGCAGGAAAGGGGCCAAGGGCGAATGCCTGCAAAAACGCTCCTCCGCCATGCCATAAAGGAAGAAGAGACCCAGAATCAAGGTTTTTGAGATGCTTGGACACTCTGCGTTTGAAAGATGGGGCGGGGTCATAGACAGGAGGAAAGATGGATTGAAGAAGATTGTTCCAGAGTTGACCGGTTGAGTAAATGAAAGACTGAAAATGACGATTAACCCTTGCGTTAGAGAGTTGGACAGAAAAGGAGTGAGAATGTATCGAAAGTCTAGTAGTGCGCGCTCTCCTTAAAGGAGGAGGCATGCAGTTAGAGAGTTCAGAAGAGCAGTGTCATTTAAAATAGCGATAGTAAAGAGAGAGTGAGTCATCATTACGGCGGATAGAGAGTGAGACTGAAGACAGTTAGTAACAGGTGCGGAACTGATTAGACGAAAAGCCTTTGATTCCACCCGGTCAAGTAGAGCTGTGTTGGTTGAGCCAATCCACACATGAAAAGCATATTCCATACAGGGACAGACAAGACCCCTGTACAGAGACACTAACTGATTGGGGGTGAAGGAACTGTGGAGGCGGTACAGCACACCTAATATCTTAAAAGCTGTTGTAGAAAGGGAGTACATGTAATCTTTCCAGGAAAGATCACGAGAAAAGGAACCACCAAGAATATTAAGAGAAGAGGAAGGATTGAGTTGTGTCTTGTTGAAGGTAAGGGTTAAGGGGATAGCCGTGTGGAAGATTCTGACGAGTAGACAGATGAAGGAACTGAATTTTTGAGACATTGAAAACCACAAAGTTTTCTCTGCCCGAATCAGAGATAGTAGAAAGATCAGAGGTCAGTTGGACCACAGCCGTCTCTCGCGAAGCATGGAGTGACTGTTGAGAGGGACGCTTTGTGAAACGGGTGGAGAAGTGAGGAGTGCAATTATCGACATAGGAGTGGATAGGACAGGAAGTGCGACTTAAAAGATCATTGATAAATAAAAGGGAAAGAATGGGTGACAGAACACAGAGCTCTGAGAAACACAATTATTAATAGCTTTAGGAGAAGAACAGTGGCCATCTACAAACGCAGTTATAGATCGGTCAGAAAGTAAATCAGAAATGAAAGCGCAGATAGAATGAGAGAAACCGAAGGAGGGCAGTTTGGAAATTAAAGATTTGTGCCAGACTCTATCAAAAGCTTTTGATATGTTTAGTGCAATAGCAAACCCTTCACCGAAATTCCGAAAGGAGGATGACCAAGAGGCGGCAAGAGAGATATATATAGGAAGATCGTCAGTAGAGCGTCCCTTGCAGAACCATATTGACGAGCTGAAAGAAGATTGTGAGAAGGGAGGTGTTTAAGAATCTTCCTATTGAGGATAGATTAAAAATTTTTAGAAAGGTAAGAAATCAAATTAATTGGACGATAGTTGGATGGTTTAGAGCGGTCACCCTTCTTTGGGACAGGCTGAATGAACGCGAACTTCCAGCAGGAAGGAAAAATACCAGATGAAAGACAAAGACGAAAGAGTTGTCTGGGTAGGGTGTTAGCACAGAAGTACAGTTTTTGAGAACAACAGGAGGACACTATCAGGACCGTACGATTCTAGTTTCAGACATAATTAAGTCAGAGGGAGGAGGAGATTGAAGAAGAGCACCGGAATCGTCCAGGGTTGAGTTGGAGACGAAAGTTTGAGCGAAGAGTTCAGCTTTATCAGGAGAAGAGACAGCAACTGAACCGTCGGGATGAAAAAGTGGAGGGAAAGAAGAAGTAAAGCTGTTGGAGAGGTTCTTGTCTAGGTGACAGAAACAGCGAGAAGAATTAGAGCTGGATAGGTTTTCACATCTTTGTCTGATGAAAGAATTTTTGGCGAGTTGAAGAACAGACTTTGAACGATTCTGGGCAGAAATATAAGCTAAGTGAGAGTCAGGAGTTGGATGGCGACGGTACCGTTTGAAAGCCTTTTCTCTGTTACTGATAGCATTAGAACAGACAAAATTAAACCAAGGCCTTTATGCATTAATAGTAGGAATAGAGTATGGGATGTACGCCTCCATGACCGAGAGAGCCACCTCCGTGATGCGCTCAGCGAACTCGGAGGTGCACTGATCCCGGTAATCATTGCATGAGAAATCAGAGAAGTACTGTCTTAGGGCCTCCCAATCAGCGGCGCCAAACTGCCAAAGGCGTCTCCTCTTGGGAGGCTCCAAAGACCGAAATGGAGCAATAGGACAGGAAATAAGATTGTGGTTGGAGGAGCCCAACGAAGAAAAAGGTTTGACAGATTAAGAAGAAGGATGAGAGGTGAGAAATAAATGCAGAATGTTGGGCCTATCTCCAATGCGATCGGGATACGGGTCGGGTGCTGTACAATCTGTTCTAAGTCATTTAGGATAGAAATGTTGTAATCTAGTTCACCAGGGATGTCAGTGAAATGTGAGGAAAGCCAAAGGTGGTGGTGAACATTGAAATCTTCTTGTATGTGTTAAAAACAAAACAATATTATGCATCTATAGTTCAATTAGCCTGTGTATAATGGATTTTCTTTTAATTAAATTTAGTTCTACAAAGGCTTACAACCTACTTTCAGCTTCTTTTGTATTTCAAATAAAAATATACAGTAGGTAAGTATAAAGCCGATAACTTGCTGAATGTTAAAAACAAAGAAAAAATATTCAGTATGTGTATAAAAATTCTAAAACACTTTATATTAATTAATGTTAGGCCTATGCTCGTAGAGCAGCGATCGTTGGGCTGTAGCATATATACATATACAGGGTGATTCAAAAGTCAGGTTACATAGGAAAATACTGTATTATGTAATGATACAGGGGAATAGTCACGTCACATGTTCGATATGGCCACCGGTAACGGCAATGCACTTGTGCAGCCAGCTAGGAATATCACATCAATGCGCTCCTCCTTCGATAACATCTCATAACTCATTACCTGCAAAGAACAGAAAACCATATGTAACCTGACTTTTGAATCACCTGTATATATATATATATATATATTATATATATATTATATAATATATAATATATATATATATATATATATATATATATATATATACAGGGTGCCCATAAGTCCGGCATCATAGGAGAAATTCATATTTTCTATTTTCTACAAACCATAATTTATGCTCGGGATGCCAATTTCCCGTCCCCATTCTGTTCAGTGACGAGGCTGTTTTTTAGGAAATGGTGAGGTAAATCGACAGAACACCCCGCTTACTGGTCTCAAAAACAACCCTCACTGGTATACTCTTCAAAGAACAAGGTGCATCTTGGGTGATGGGTATGGTGTGGCATTTGGAAGGATCGCTCATAGGCCCCCCTTTTTCGATGAACATGTCACTGGAGGCACCTACCGACATATGCTCAAGGAAGAAGCATTTCAGTGTCTTGAACGAAGAAGGAATTCCCAACATGGTTCCAGCAAGACGGCGCTCCTGCATATTACACCACCCAAGTAAGGGAATACCTGTACCAAACAAACCCATCCTGGTCATTGGATAGGACGTCGAGGGCCTGTGGAATGGCAGCTAGAAGCCCGGATCTCGCGCCACTAGATTTTTATCTCTGGGGCCACTTGAAAGCGCTGGTATACGCAGAGAGAATTAGGAGTGTTGAACATTTGCGGCAGCGCATTATTGGGGCATGTAACACCATTACTCCTGACATCATTCCCGTGTGCTTGCTGACTGGGTATCCGTCTGAATTTGTGTATTGAAAACAATGGTGGACATATTGAGCACGTTCTGTAAATAAAAAACTTTTGTTTTTCCTTTTTTTTTATTTTTCCTATGATGCCGGACTTATGGGACACCCTGTATATATATATATTATATATATATATATAGATATATATATATATATAGATATATATATTATTATTACTTACTTACTTACTTATTATATATATATTATATATGAAATTATTTCACGAAAGTAACACTGAAAAATATTTATGATAATAAAACCACGAAGGAAAGGAAACACAGAATGGTGCTCAGCGCTTTCGTCTAATGACATCCTGAGGATGTCATTAGACGAAAGCGCTTGAGCACCATTCTGTTTCCTTTCCTTCGTGGTTTTATTCATCATATATATATATATATATATATAGATATATACAGGGTGGCGCAAAAGTCGCGCATCATAGGAATTTTTCAGTGTTGACTATATTATTTTTTCTTTCAGGTAGGGGAATGCTGCGACATTAACAATAGACGAGAGGGTGAGCTTGGTTTTAATGTATGGAATACAGGTACACAAATCGATGAATCGGTACAGAATTTAAATGCTGTACCGATTCATCGATTTGTAGTACATTTGCACTACACCGAGTCATCGATTTGTAGTAGCTGGTATTCCAAGCATTAAAAACCAAGCTCACCCTCTCGTCTATTTTAATTTCGCAGCCATTCCCTACCTAAAAGAAAAAAATAAATATATTATAGTCAAACTGAATTCCTATGATGCGCGACTTTTGCGCCACATATATATATATATATATAGATATATATATATATATGTGTGTGTGTGCTTTAAACCCTAGATCCATGTCCCAAAGCTGGATCCTGTCTGCTTTGCAGATAGCTGGTGAGGAAGCTATATTTATGGGACCTCTTTGCGAGGACCCGTTGCCCACGTCGGGCTTGCATCATGAAAAAGAAAAACTATGGTATTTTGTCATTTACCATTACTTATTCGGACTATAGTGGATTTAATTATCCCAAAAGAGTTTCCTTGTTTCCATGCACGGTCTGTGATATATATACACATTTACACACACAGGTGTTTCAGGAAGAAAGGTCAATACTTCGGGAGGTGATAGTATCGGCCATTTGCGAAAAAAAGTTCATATGAACATGTGTCCTAATTTCTGAATGGTTTACGGAGATAGAGCTGTTTCAATCTGATGCGCGCGCAGCTCTTCCTCCCCCTTCCCTCCCCCCTATAACCTTGAACCATGTAAGCTGTAATGTAAGCATGTAACATAAGCCATCGACAGCTGACTGTTGTGAGTGGACATTGTTTGGTGTTTGAAGCAGTGTTAAGAATGCCACACACCTTCACACATGCCGAATCAGAGCCGGATTTAGACGTGTGGAGGCCTTGGGCAGCCTCCATGTGGAGGCCCCCCTACCTTAGGGGAAGACATAATTGAAGTCATCCATAAGATTCATAATATAATTAACATAGGCTACATACACTTTCAAAACATCGTGCACTCTTGTGTCTGTCCATTCCACTCATTTCTGCAAAAAATGAAAGCCTCGGGTTACTCGGGTATTCCATTATAGTGAGAGTAGGCCTAAAAGTAATAAAAACAAAATAATAATCAGTACACAACAAATAGTAATTGGTAAAAGTTTATGTACTACAGTGGTATTGGATGCGCGTGTTTTTTTGTTGATCATCTATCGGGTTTTTCTAGTTTCGGGTTTTTTCTATTTTGATAATGGCTTGTCAATATGTGGAGGCCCCCAAGATGTGGAGGCCCATGGGCAGCTGCCCACTTTGCCCACTCCTAAATCCAGCCCTGTGCCGAATATGCAGATACGGTGTATGTCTACGGTTTTTGCGATGGAAGTGCAACAGCTGCTGTTGCAGAATACCGTCGACGGTTTCCGAACCGCAGAATTCTGGATCGAAGAGTGTTTATCAGGGTTTTCAACACATTGCGTGAGATTGGTACACTTCCCAGCGCTCATGTTTCATCTGAACTTGAAGGTCAACAAGATGTGGATGAAGTGGAAAACATTCTTCAGTTGGTAGAGCGTAGTCCTACTACTAGCTCACGAAGAATTTCTACACGTCTCGGTGTACCACACACAAGAGTATGGCGAACATTACGTGAGGAAGGCTTGCATCCATATCATGTACAGCGTGTACACCTTCAACCAGGAGACGCTGCCATGCGACTGGAATTTTGTCATTGGGTAAATGCTAATCGCCGATTGCTTCGATTAATACTGTTCACCGATGAAGCTACTTTCACCCGTGACGGTATCAACAACACTCGTAACTCTCATCGGTGGTCAGACGAAAATCCAAATGCCACTGTGGAAACAAATTTTCAACATCGCTTCTCTGCCAATGTGTGGTGCGGTATCATCGATGATCAGCTGATTGGCCCTGTTACTTTAGAGAATCGTCTTACAGGACAAAGTTACCTAGAATTTCTGCAAAATGAATTGCCAGGACTATTGGAGGATGTTCCTTTGGCTACACGCGCTGGTATGTACTTTCAGCATGGCGGAGCTCCTCCACATTCTACCCGTCTGGTGATGCAATATCTAAATCAAACTTTCCCTGGTCGATGGATCGGCCGCGGTGGTCCCATTCAATGGCCACCAAGGTCTCCAGACCTCTCTCTGTTAGATTATTGTTTGTGGGGGTGGATGAAAAGTCAAGTTTACAAAAGAAAGGTGGATACACGAGACGAATTGCTCGCGAGCATTTTGGATGCTGCTGCCCGCATAAAGGAACGTCAAGATCAACTCAGACGAACAACACGCGATCTTCGCACACGAGTTGCAAAGTGCATTGAAGTTGACGGTAGGATTTTCGAAAACGTATTGTAAACTGTAACAAATTTGTCATTTCTGTATCTGATACCAATCAAAATGCCAATGTTTAAACATTAAATGTTAGAAACAGTAATTGGTTTCTCTTGATTACCATTAACAATGCTTTTGTATTTGTAGATTCAAACAGCTCTATCTCCGTAACCATTCAGAATTAGACATGTTCATTTGAACTTTTTTCTCACAATGACCGATACTATCACCTCCCGAAGTATTGGCCTTTCCTCCTGAAACATCCTGTGTGTGTATATATATATATATATATAATCACCGATGCATTCATAGTTTAAGTGGAATATATATATATATATATATATATATATATATATATACACACAGTGTGTCCGTAAAGTCATGGTGGGATTTTAAATAGCTATATTATTGCAACGAAACATGATAATGAGATGAAAAAAAGGCAAATTGAAGAACAACTCTAAAAGAATAACTTTATTTAACGTAGTTCGATATGGGCTCCTCTGGTAGCCCTGCAGACATCTAGGCGGTGATTCAATTCCAGCCACACACGCCCAAGAACATCAGGAGTGACGGATGCGATAACTTCCGTGATTCGCTCGTGCAAGTGATGAATATCCCTAATAGGTACACTGTACACGCTTTGCTTGACGTAACCCCGCAAATAAAAGTCCAAAGGTGTCAGGTCCGGAGAGCGTGGAGGCCATGGCTTCCATCCTCCTCTTCCTATCCATCTCTGTGGAAATGCTTCATTAAGGAATTCTCGAACAACGTTGGCATAGTGCGGAGGAGCACCATCTTGCTGAAAGATGACATTATTGTCAATAAATTGGGGTACTGCAAAATGTTTCAACATAGCGAGGTAGTTGTGTGACGTCACAGTGGGTTCCGCGAAGAAAAATGGGCCAATCACTCGATCTCGTGCTAGAGCACACCACACATTAACTTTCGGGCTATTACTCTCATGTTCAACATAGGCATGTGGACAGCCTAGACTAACTACGAGATAAAGGTTAAGCTTAGCCTAGACTAACTACAAGATACAACTTTGAGAGTTGTTCTTAAATTTGGCATTGTTTCATCTCATTATCATGTTTCGTTGCAATAATATAGCTATTTAAAATCCCACCATGACTTTACGGACACACTGTATATATATAATCACCGATGCATTCATAGTTTAAGTGGAAATATGAAGAGTTAAACAAGTTTTTACATAGAGTACCATTCCACCCATACGCCCATTTCAGGGTACGAGCAGCTCGCAGCAGCATTGACAAGCAGTAAGTGGGTCAAAGTACTGACGAGGCTTTCATACGTGGTTCATCACCACAAAAAGCAACACTGCTCTGTGTTAGTCTTGTCCAAAGAACATCCGTATTCACTTAATTGCAATTTTTTGTTAATTTGTATTGCAGACAGTTATTATCAGTCCTGGTGCATGATTCTTCAGGAGAAAGATGCACCGAAAGTTTGTGTTTCTTCCTCAAAGCAGCACAAATTTACCTGTATCAATCACAGTCACAATCTCATTACCTTAGGTTTGTTCTACACAAACTGCACCAGAAAACCACAAGTTTCCTGCAATCGCAAACCGTCCGTATACAGGCCTGTATTTTGTTTATAATATTTTTTTTATATATATTTGTTGACTCAACACGAAAAAAATTGTACAGGGTGAGCGAAAAGTCCCTGTGCACCTGCAAGCATTGTAGTGAACCTGTACCTGTACTGTGTTGGAAGTGGACAGATGCACAGGGACTTTTCGCTCACCCTATATTTTAAATTCAAACTAAATAGAATTTATAGAAGACGACGTCTTTTAGGGAAAAAAAGAAAAAAAAAAGAAAACCAAACCCAAAATAAAATTGAGAAAAACTTTTAATACCTTACCTTTGCCTTGTCTTGCAGTCACGATTTCAATATTTCTTCAGTATATTCCTTTATAATCCAGTTTAGTCCCTCCGTCTTCATTCCTGCAAGTATCATATACATATATATATATATATATATATATATATATATATATATATATATATATATATATACTATCTCAAATAAAGTGGCCGCCTTTTTACACAATTTCAAGGCTAATTTAGTGACACAGAAATCATATTAAACCTTTTAAATTGTCCTTTAAATGAGAGGTAGTTTATTTAAATCGGATGAGTTGTCTCTTTACATATTCAACTTGAACGATAGCTGTTAAAATATAAAGTTGACGAGGAGGGTAATTAGAGACTTAGCTGAACGTTCAAGAAGTTTACAATGAACAAAAACAAATTTATTAAAACATTAACGCAGTAAGTGTTCAATATGTCCTCCATTATTATCAATGACATAACTGCAGCTTCGTGAGCCACTGGCTAACTACTGTAGAAGTGGTGTCTTGATCGAGCTCATTCCACGTTGTTAAAATACTCGTACACTCCCGAATTTGACTGACATTATGAATATTTTTGTCTGTTAATTTCGTCAACTAAACATTCACATATGAAATAGGCAACTGGATTTATTAAATTCAGACTATTTGGTGGCCACTCTTCTGGCGCGATGAAATCGGAACATTGTTCTTGCAAGTACGTAATGGTGTGCCGGAACCAATGAGATGGAGCGTCATCTTGCTGAAAAACAGTTTTCACCATAATTTTCAACTTCAGTCAACATCTTACTGAAGATATCGTCACGGGAATGTTCTGAATCAGTTTTCTCACCTTTATCGACGAAACCAATATATTTATTTTCCTAAACGATAGACACCAACAGAAACTAACATAGACTGACTGAAGTGATGTTTCTCTCGAAGGAGTCTGCTTTGTGAAATGTCTTTCTTACGTTAGCGTACACTCTCTTCTCTCTTCTAAGTTCACTTAAAGATTCAATGTTTGCCGGGGTCCTTACTGTACGCGGTCGTCCACTTCCCGCCTTTCGTTCACGAGCCCATTTTCACGAATTTTTTTTCCAACAAAGTGACACACTACGTACAGACCAATGTTGATGAGGATACAGTTTTACTATTCCTTTAGCCCCAAACCTTTTTCTTTGTGAAGAAATTTGATAGTTCCTCACTTAAACGTGCCATAACAATTGGCATAAAATAATAGAATTAACAAACTCCCTTCGCTCGCTCGCTGCCAAATCAAAACTGAATGCCGTGAAGACAATACTATCTCGTCCTTGTCTTACTTCACTTATTAACCTGATTAGCCTAGCCGTCTACAACCCATAACAATGCACCAATTAGAACCTAGGCCTACCCTGAATCGACGAGTGATCCCAAAGTTCACCTTAAAATTACGATTTGGCTATTCAGCGACAAGAATTTATCAATTTTTTCTACTTTTCTTTTGTCAGGTTTATTTTTTAACAATTATCGTTGAAGTTGAATTTGTAAAAAGACTACTCATCCGACTTAAATAAACTACCTCTCATTTTAAGGACAATATAAAGAGTTTAATATGATCTCTGTTTCATTTAATTATCCTTGGAAATGTGGTTTTGTTGGCCTGGTGAAAAAGGTGGCCACTGGTTTTTGTGCACAGTATATATATATATATATATTAAGGGTCAAATTCATAAAAGCATCATATCTGTTCCATCTTAAGGAAATAGAACAGGTGTTCAGGTTTTCCGTCAGCATTGTCAATTGCTTGCATAAAAATAGAAAAATGTCGTGTTCGGCTAAATACTAATGTCGAAAATATCCTAAGTTCATCGGCATAGCTTTTTAATGCTTCTTAGTTGTCATTCCAGTGCACAAACAAGTGACAGGGATGTGTTTGCAGTATATATATATATGCAGGGTGTTTCAGGAGGAAAGGTCAATACTTCGGGAGGTGATAGTATCGGTCATTGTGAGAAAAAAGTTAATATGAACATGTGTCTAATTCTGAATGGTTACGGAGATACAGCTGTTTGAATCTACAAATACAAAAGCATTGTTAATGGTAATCAAGAAAGAGAAACCAATTACTGTTTCTAACATTTAATGTTTAAACATTGGCATTTTGAATGGTATCAGATACAGAAATGACAAATTTGTTACAGTTTGCAATACGTTTTCAAAAATCCCACCGTCAACCTCAATGCACTTTGCAACTCGTGTGCGAAGATCGCGTGTTGTTCGTCTGAGTTGATCTTGACCTTCCTTTATGCGGGCAGCAGCATCCAAAATGCGCGCGAGCAATTCGTCTCGTGTATCCACCTTTCTTTTGTAAACATGACTTTTCATCCACCCCACAAACAATAATCTAACGGAGAGAGGTCTGGAGACCTTGGTGGCCATTGAATGGGACCACCGCGGCCGATCCATCGACCAGGGAAAGTTTGATTTAGATATTGCATCACCAGATGGGTAGAATGTGGAGGAGCTCCATCATGCTGAAAGTACATACCAGCGCGTGTAGCCAAAGGAACATCCTCCAATAGTCCTGGCAATTTATTTTGCAGAAATTCTAGGTAACTTTGTCCTGTAAGACGATTCTCTAAAGTAACAGGACCAATCAGCTGATCATCGATGATACCGCACCACACATTGGCAGAGAAGCGATGTTGAAAATTTGTTTCCACAGTGGCATTTGGATTTTCGTCTGACCACCGATGAGAGTTACGAGTGTTGTTGATACCGTCACGGGTGAAAGTAGCTTCATCGGTGAACAGTATTAATCGAAGCAATCGGCGATTAGCATTTACCCAATGACAAAATTCCAGTCGCATGGCAACGTATCCTGGTTGAAGGTGGTGTACACGCTGTACATGATATGGATGCAAGCCTTCCTCACGTAATGTTCGCCATACTCTTGTGTATGGTACACCGAGACGTGTAGAAATTCTTTGTGAGCTAGTAGTAGGACTACGCTCTACCAACTGAAGAATGTTTTCCACTTCATCCACATCTTGTTGACCTACAAGTTCAGATGAAACATGAGCGCTGGGAAGTGTACCAATCTCACGCAATGTGTTCAAAACCCTGGTAAACTTTCTTCGATCCGGAATTCTGCGGTTCGGAAACCGTCGACGGTATTCTGCAACAGCAGCTGTTGCACTTCCATCGCAAAAACCGTAGACATACACCATATCTGCATATTCGGCATGTGTGAAGGTGTGTGACATTCTTAACACTGCTTCAAACACCAAACAATGTCACTCACAACAGTCAGCTGTCGATTGGCTTATGTTACATGCTTACATTACAGCTTACATGGTTCAAGGTTATAGGGGAGGGAAGGGGGAGGAAGAGCTGCGCGTGCATCAGATTCAAACGGCTCTATCTCCGTAACCATTCAGAATTAGACACATGTTCATATGAACTTTTTTCTTCACAATGACCAATACTCTCACCTCCCGAAGTATTGACCTTTCCTCCTGAAACACCCTGTATGTATATATATATATATATAATATATATATATATATATATATATATATATATACACTGTATATATATATATATGTATATATATACATATATATGCACTAAAATCACAAAATAACACGTGATCTCATTAATAAGCAAACAACCACAGGGAAAAGGAAACGCAAAGTCCGAGCGCTTTCGTGATATATTCACATTATCAAGGAGGAACAGAAATAGACAGAGATTACAAAGTAAATGAGTTAAATAGACAAGCAAAAAATTCACAATCGGCACCTCAAATTAAAGGCCTTAAAGCCCTCTAAAGATTTTTTCAATTGATAACATAATCTGTAGGCTGCTAAATTACTAAATATAAAAGAAGTATATAGATGAAATTAGACAAAAAAAACAATACAGAGAACAAAAATTATTATAATGGTTATTAACACTAATATTTAATTAAAGCAGGCAATTAATTGGCAAGAATTTAATGAAAAACAAATAGATAACGTAGATAACAAATAGATAACATAATCTGTAGGCTGCTAAATTACTAAATATAAAAGGACTATATAGATGAAATTAGACAAAAATTATTATAATGGTTATTAACACTAATATTTAATTAAAGCAGGTAATTAATTGGCAAGAATTTAATGAAAAACAAATAGATAACGTAGATAACAAATAGATAACATAATCTGTAGGCTGCTAAATTACTAAATATAAAAGGACTATATAGATGAAATTAGACGAAACACCAGTACAGAAAACAAAAATTATTATAATGGTTATTAACCTACTATTTAATTAAAGCAGGAAATTAAGTGGCCAGAAATTAATGAAAACCAGGGCAAACCATTAAGGGGCAAGAATGCAGTCAAGAAAACAGTAGGCCCTTCGCCAGCTTTCTGACAATGCACGAATCTAATTTACAGTGGCGACTCGTGGTATAAATGTATGGGGGTGCGATTTCATAAAATTGTACGACAACACAGACTCACAATAGGCTAGCGCGAATCCAACTGCCGCTCACAAGAGTACTTGTCTTAACATATGCGGCTATGCCAGACGTACAATTCTAGTTAATTACAAATAAGTAATAATTTCAATAAAATACATATAAATGGCTTATATCATTATTACTGAAGTAACTATTAGTAAAAATAAAGTTGTTATTATAAAAAAAATTCGCGATTGTACTTATATTTTCATTACAACAGTAAAATATAATTTATATTTACTTGAGCGAAAAATCTATCGCTCCATTCGGCTGCAATATTATTTTGTATTCAAACAGCAGTACGCTGTTTGAAGCTATGCTATAAGTTTAGAATATTATGTACTGTATGAAGGCTTACTCAAAATGCCTCATGAATCAAGATATGCCACATGAATTTTTAAAATATATTTCAAGAATATTTATTTTAATATCTTAAAATTAATATATTTTTTATCTGTTAAATTAATATTTATCGTTTCAAGCAAGGGGGAGCGACCGCTCCATCGCTCCTATACGCCAGTCGCCACTGCTAATTTATACAACCCAGGACTAATATTAAGGACCAAATCCGCATTATTCTTGATCACACTTGATTCCAGTATATTTCTGCTAACAATAGATTTACTAAACCTTAATTTGGCAGCATTTTTCCAATCAATGGGATGATTAGTATCTCTTACGTGAATGAAAATGGCGTTAGATTCCTGGCCACTTCTTATACTGTATTGATGCTGTTTAATACGTAACTCAAGGGTCTTACCAGTTTGGTCAATGTAAAATTTATTACATATTGTGCAAGGGATTTTATATACACAACCATGTTCACTTAACGGGGAGTTCTTAATCAATGAATTCTTAATTACATCTAAATTTTTGAACGCAATATTTACGTTAAAAGTCCTCAGCAGATTCGGCAGATCAAGGAAATTTTCTCTGAATGGTAATACTAAAACATTTTTTGTGTTATAAGGAATCATATCCTTTACTTCGTAGAAGGTTTTCTTTGCCCAGAGTTCATTGACGACGAAATTAGTAAAATATACAAAATTGCTTTTGATTTAAAATACCCAAAGAACTGCATAGATAAATTCTTAAAAATGGCAAAGAAAACCTTCTACGAAGTAAAGGATAAGATTCCTTATAACAAAAAATGTTTTAGTGTTACCATTCAGAGAAAATTTCCTTGATCTGCCGAATCTGCTGAGGACTTTTAACGTAAATATTGCGTTCAAAAATTTAGATGTAATTAAGAATTCATTGATTAAGAACTCCCCGTTAAGTGAACATGGTTGTGTATATAAAATCCCTTGCACAATATGTAATAAATTTTACATTGGCCAAACTGGTAAGACCCTTGAGTTACGTATTAAACAGCATCAATATAGTATAAGAAGTGGCCAGGAATCTAACGCCATTTTCATTCACGTAAGAGATACTAATCATCCCATTGATTGGAAAAATGCTGCCAAATTAAGGTTTAGTAAATCTATTGTTAGCAGAAATATACTGGAATCAAGTGTGATCAAGAATAATGCGGATTTGGTCCTTAATATTAGTCCTGGGTTGTATAAATTAGATTCGTGCATTGTCAGAAAGCTGGCGAAGGGCCTACTGTTTTCTTGACTGCATTCTTGCCCCTTAATGGTTTGCCCTGGTTTTCATTAATTTCTGGCCACTTAATTTCCTGCTTTAATTAAATATTAGTGTTAATAACCATTATAATAATTTTTGTTTTCTGTACTGGTGTTTCGTCTAATTTCATCTATATAGTCCTTTTATATTTAGTAATTTAGCAGCCTACAGATTATGTTATCTATTTGTTATCTACGTTATCTATTTGTTTTTCATTAAATTCTTGCCAATTAATTACCTGCTTTAATTAAATATTAGTGTTAATAACCATTATAATAATTTTTGTCTAATTTCATCTATATAGTCCTTTTATATTTAGTAATTTAGCAGCCTACAGATTATGTTATCTATTTGTTATCTACGTTATCTATTTGTTTTTCATTAAATTCTTGCCAATTAATTGCCTGCTTTAATTAAATATTAGTGTTAATAACCATTATAATAATTTTTGTTCTCTGTATTGTTTTTTTTGTCTAATTTCATCTATATACTTCTTTTATATTTAGTAATTTAGCAGCCTACAGATTATGTTATCAATTGAAAAAATCTTTAGAGGGCTTTAAGGCCTTTAATTTGAGGTGCCGATTGTGAATTTTTTGCTTGTCTATTTAACTCATTTACTTTGTAATCTCTGTCTATTTTCTGTTCCTCCTTGATAATGTGAATATATCACGAAAGCGCTCGGACTTTGTGTTTCCTTTTCCCTGTGGTTGTTTGCTTATATATATATATATATATACAGGGTCATTCAAAAAGACACAACAGTTTAAATTGCTTATATTTCGTAATATTGTTAACGTGCAGGAATAATTTTTGTATTAGTTTACAGCGTACACCTTGGAGTTTTGTTACCGCTTAGGCCTAGTAGCGTAAGGCGCTAGGCGAACGACTCTTGTAGCCTAAGGTGTAGTAGCGCGTCATTAGTCAGTGTTTAGGAAGATGTACACTTTACAACAACGTGTGTTTATAGTGAAAACGTTTTATGCTACCGGCAGTGCAGTTCAAGTTGAACGTAATTTTTGCAAGAAATTCAACTGCAGGAAAGGTCCAAACAGATGTACGATATATAGGCTAGTTCAAAAGTTTGAAAATACTGCTACTGCAACCGACAATAAGAAAGGCGTTGTGGGTAGGAAGAGAACCGCAAGATCAGTGAATAACGTTAAACGTGCGAAGGAGGCAGTTACGCGAAGTCCTCAGAAATCTGTTAACCGTCTCTCTCAACAATTGGAAATATATATCCTGTTCATCGACCAACAGGATATTAAAGAAAGATCTGGGCATGTTTCCGTATAAACTTCAAATGCATCAGACGCTCACTGAGCGAGCGAAAGCTGTTAGAAATGATTTTTGTGGTTCATTCCTGCAATTCTTGGAAAGAAACCCTGCGGTTCTAGAAAACATCTGGTTTACTGACAAGGCGCATTTTTACCTTAAAAGTTATGTAAACAAGCAAAATATGCGAATATGGGCATCAGAAAATCCCAACACAATAATGGAAGCGCCATTACACCCGCAAAAATGCACCGTATGGTGGGCTGTTTCAGCTAAAGGAATTGTTCGGTCAATTTTTCTCCACGAGACGGTCTCGGTGACATCGGAACGATACCATTACCTCCTTCAAGAAGACGTTATCCCGTTGCTTCAAGGCATGGTTAATAATTTCGAAGAAATGTTTTTCCAACAGGATGGAGCTCGACCCCCATACTTCAAATGCAATTTTGAATACCTTAAATGAATATTTTGACGATCGCGTCATCTCGAATCGCATCCCTGAAGGTTTTGCCTGTGGATGGTCTTGGCCACCATATTCTCCGGATCTCAACCCATGTGATTATTTTTTGGGGATATCTGATAGATAATGTTTACAGAAAGAATCCTCTTCACAATTAGTGAGCTACAAGAGGAAATTTCATCTGTTGTCAGCACAATCACTCATGACGTTCTACGCACAGTACTTGCCAACTTTCAACGTCGACTGCAAATGGTTTTGGATGCCAGTGGTTCACACATTGAACATGTTTTTCATTAAATAAAAACTCCCAATTGTACGCTGTAAAGTAATGCAAAAATCACTCCTGTATATTAACCAGTGTTGGGCACTAAAGCGTTAATCCGATAACAGTTAATTAACGAAGTTAACTTTTTTTAACGGACTATTAACGGAAGTTAATTTCCATTTATCTTTATCGGACCAGTTAACTTCCGATAACTCGATATTTAGTCTGTTAAAGTCCGTTAACACGTTAACTGCGAGGAGTCATTCACGGAAGATCACCGCTCCGCGAATGAATTCAAACCGCCATAACTTCAGTCTGCCAATTCCGTCCTCTGCCGCAGTGGAACGGCTCTTCTCTCTCGGCAAGGACATCCTGAGGCCCAAGAGGTCAAGACTGGCAGTTGGGCCTAACTTTGAGAAGTTGGTCTTTCTGAAGGGCAACCAGCACATTGTGTCATAGTCTTTAATAAATGTGCCTAAAATTTAATTTTACCTTTCAGTTCCCGCCATAATAATTCTCTGGTAAATTAAAATTTAGTTAATGGTTAGTGGTTACAAGGGTTTCAAAACATGTAATCAGTACATTTTTTATTAAAAATAAAAAAAAAGTTATTAAGCAAAAAAGTTGCAAAACTTGATAAAAATACAGTTAAATACCTATTTATTGTTGGATTTTGCATAAATAAACATTTTCTATGGGTTTTAAAGCTTTTTTCCTTGATTTTTTTTAAATGTTAGTAAAGAAATAGTTATCGTTAACGGATTATCGTTAACTTCCGTTAACTTTGTAGTAAAATTATCGGATTATCGTTATCGGAGTTAAAAATTGGGGTTAACGGATTATCGTTATCGAAGTTAACTTTTTGGTTAACGGTGCCCACCACTGATATTAACCATATTACGAAATATAAGCAATTTAAACTGTTGCGTCTTTTTTGAATGACCCTGTATATATATATAATATATATATATATATATATATATATATATATAGAGAGAGAGAGAGAGAGAGAGAGAGAGAGAGAGAGAGGAGAGATTACAAAGTCCTTGTGCAACTTTAAACCTTAATGACTCTTGATATACACATGATGAAAACAAAATGTAACTGGAATATGAAAGCATAGTTTTTAAGTTTTTTATTTGATTTCAAGTCGCATCACATCAGGCGTAGACACTGAAATTGATTGAGAATGGCGACAGTAAGAGAAAGGGTTAACTATGTTTTATGGCTAGCAGAACTGAAGTCCATAACAGCTGTGAGAAGAAAGTTCACTGCTTATTACCAGAAAAATGCACCACATAGGAATTCACTTAACAATTCACTTAAGAAACTGGATCAGTGAATGTCAGATCTCGATTCGGGAGGCCTCAAATCAATGAGGAGACTTCAGCCGTCGTCCAGGAAGCACTTGAGAGAAGTCTACGAAATCGTTGTGACGTGCATCCGATGAACTAAACATTCCGCAATCAACAGTGCGCAAAATTCTCAAAGTGAAATTGTATAAACATGCGTAAAAGATTCAGGGTGATTCAAATGTTACTGGAAGATGACGACAATGCAAGGGTAGATTTCTGTGAACAGTTGCAATAAAACATCAGGAATTCGCTGGATTACTAGACGAGTTGACATTTTCTGATGAGTAAATATTCCACATTAATGGCAAAGTCAACCGCCACAAGTGCTGCATTTGGGAGACAAAGAAACCTCACGAAGTCTGACAACATGAAAGAGACTCACCAAAACTCAATATCTGGTGCGGTCTCAGAAAGTCATACAGCACTGGTCCCTTATTTTTTGAAGAAGTTACAGTCATTGGCGAACCTTACTTTGCAAAGTTGCAGAATTTCTTTATCCCTGAACTAAGACGATTAAATCCTTCAGATATTACCTTTTTCATCAAGAAGGTGCTTCCTGTCACTATGTTTTGAATGTGCAACAGTTCTTGAATGAAGGCTTCCCAGCCAAATGGATTGGTGGAGGTGGACCTATTGCTTGGCCACTTTGTTCACCTAACCTGTCCCCATTGGACTACTTTTTATGGGGCCATGTTAAAAGCGTTGTTTACTCATCAAAACCACATTCTTCGCATAAATTTATGCCCAGGATCACAAATGTAGGCCTACTTCATAAAATCGCTCAGCAGCAACTACAGAATGTCTTCAGGTCTTTGGAAATTCCGACTGAGCGACCGAGCGATGTAGCGCGAAAGATGGCGGTTATGTTGGAGCCTAGAAAATTGTAATATATATATATATATATATAAGAATGAAAATGAATGAAAATGAAAAGGTTTATTGGCAAACTATAGTCCATATGGCAAATATTATTAATGCAATGACAGTTTTATATATATATATATATATATATATATATATATATATATATTAGTGATGTAGCGGATGTCATTTTTTTCACATCCGCGGATGCGGATGCGGATGAGGGTGTTTGATTTAAACATCCGCGGATGCGGATGCGGATGTCTACATTTTCGTTATTTTTTAGGATATATTCGAGATTTGTTGTGTTTAACGTATATAATAAGTTATTAAATAGAGAGAGCTGTAGCTATAATGTAGTATAATTGATTAATTGTACAATAATTGCTGTACTTTTCTCTGAACATATAAAATAATATCAAGCACCTAACTAATATAGAAATCAATTAGTGAATTCGTCTGCAAATAAATTCGTTATATTTTGTTGAGTTTCAGCCACAATTAGAAACCATAATTGTGTTACCAGGATGCGGGACGTGAACCCAACTCAAATGCACCCCACCGACCTCTTTCCCCAACCTCCACCCTTATAGAAAGAGATCTTTAATTAGCTTGATAACTTTTTATATTAAGTTTAAAGTTTTATTAGGCATATTTATAAATGAGTAATTAAAATAAAGTAAACTAAGATGTTCATCGTTTAATGTTCAAACTTAATTATAGGAAGGTTATGCTTAAGGAACATTAATTTTTCTGCCTTTTCTGCTGCCAGTCTGTTTCTCTTTTCATCATATATTAATCCAGCACTGCTAAATAATCTCTCGCTTGGTACGTTTGTTGGAGGACAGGCTAAATGTTTCCTTGCAAGTTTACTCAAGTATGGATAGATATTCTGCGTATTTTTCCACCAACTAATAGGATTGTCACATGCAGCAGGCGTTTTTCTTGGTGATAGCTCGCGATAATTTTTACTACATCTTTTGACATCGCGTAGGTCTCGTCATTGCTGCTTGACTCAAGAAACTGAGAGACAGATTCTGTGATAGATTTGCTTGTTGAAGGTGTTGGTTCTGTCACTGAAACTTTTATTCTTTTGGTGGGTGGCGAAGCGACAGATTCAAGAGATTGAAGCTCTTCAACTGCTTTGCCAAGTGATGATTTAACTCGTTCTAATGTACTAGGTGAAAATAACTTAGCTTTGTAACGTGGATCTAAGTAGGTTGCAAGAGAGTAACTTCATACAAGAACAGCCTCTCGTCTTGTCGCTTGCATCACTTTTGTGCACAATGAACTAGTTCTATTAATATAGTAGAATTTGATAATTTCCGCTTATTAATGACGTTTTATCTCAACGGTCCACATCCGCACGACATCCGCAGTCCAAAGTGCGGATGCGGACGCGGATGCGGATGCGAGAAAATGTGCGGATGTTCCGCGGATGCGGATGCGGATGTGGATGTGACCTACGTCACTAATATATATATATATATATATATATATATATATATATATATATACATTTTAACTGCAAACAACACAGTATAATTAATGTAAAGAACGACGCATTGGTTTCTGCTCGTATGTACGAGAATTACGACTTCTGATTAATCGAGGCCCATGGTGTAGTGGTTAGCATATCTGACAGGCAATCGGAAGATCCCGGGTTCGATTTCCGGGTGGTTACCTCATTTTTCATTTGTTCGTTCTCTCTCCTCATCTTGTGCGGAACGTTCTTCTATACAAGCGTCGTTCTTTACATATATATATATATATTATATATATATATATATATATATATATATATATATATATCAGGGGCTTATATTCAGGGTGTGCTAGGTGTGCGCCGCACACCCAATAGATTTTCTGTAAATTAATAATATTTAATTAACCCTTTGTCTCCCTCTCTCAACTTTAGTCGAGACGAAAAAGATGCACTAACCCTTAATTCCGCGCTCGACTGTTACACTAGTCGAGATGAGAAATGAGCTACTTCAATTCAGTTGTTCGGATTGTATTCACAACCATTCGGTAAAATTTTGGTACTGAGCGATAGAAGCGTCCCTAGAACTTGTTTGAGGCGCGAAATTTCAGTACTGCTTATAAATGTGAAGCAAAGAAGTTCCTTATATGAGGACGTTATTGCTCACTATTTTTCTCAAAAAAGAAGACTTGAGTTTATGTGTAAATAAGTTCGATGTTTAAAGGAGCCCGTAGGAAATTGGTGTTAGATTTTTCACAGTTCACCTAAATTCTCCAAGTGTTAAGTGTAATATTGAGAAGGTGGATTGCGTATGCTGACCATATTACTATTAAGATTTATTAATAACTAAGTTAACAGGAATTTCAGATATTAATTTTACTCCACATGATATTCCGCACACCCAATTCACACAGTCACCATCCGCCGCTGATATATATATATATATATATATATATATTTATATATATATATATATATATATATATATATATATATATATACAGGGTGTTTGAAAACTTTCTGTACAAATTGTAATGGGGGATAGGCAACACCAAGACAAACCCTTTTCGTCTATAAGTGTATGTCCGCTGACGTCACCATTCGGCGCGAGAGGGCGCCGCTGCAATTGGCTAAAAGGTAAAGTGGGCTAGACTCGCGCTTGCCGCGGGCATTCTTAAATCGGACGTAGTACGCGTAACATGGAGCGCTTCACGACTGCTGAGATGGCTGACATGCATATGGTGTATGGGGCTGCCAATGGAAACGGAAGAGCTGCTGTGAGGTTGTACCGACAGCGCTTCCCAAACAGACGTGTGCCAAACCACCAAACGTTTGCGCATTTGCATCGGCGACTGCGAGAAACTGGAACATTCCATGCAAACATGCATGACACTGGTCGGGAGAGAAACGTGCGCACTCCTGACATGGAAGAAGAAATCCTACGGCGATTTGAGGACAATCCAAGCGCAAGCACGCGAGGTGTTGCACGTATCCTCGGTGTGAACCACGACCTGGTCTGGAGAGTGTTGCACGAACAGCAGTTACATCCGTTTCATCGTCAGAGAGTCCAGGCATTACAACCTCGGGATTACCCTCTTCGTGTGGAATTCGCACGCTGGTTTCTGCAGCAGACAGCGGTGCAGCCTAATTTTCCGGCTTATGTGCTGTTCTCAGATGAGGCCTGTTTCACACGTGAGGGTGTGTTTAACATGCACAATTCTCACGTGTGGGCGCACGCAAATCCACATGCTACACGGGTGCATGCTCATCAAGAACGGTTCGCCGTCAATGTTTGGGCGGGTATCGTCCATGGCAAGTTGATTGGGCCGTACCTGCTGCCTGCCCGACTCGACGGGCGGGTCTATCGGATATTTCTTGAAGAAACGTTGCCGGAACTGCTGGAAGATGTTCCCGTGGCTATTCGTAGACGCATGTGGTTTCAACACGACGGGGCCCCAGCACACTCCAGCAACGATGTGAGGGATTATCTGAACGCCACTTTTGGGGACCGATGGATAGGCCGGGGTGGGCCCGTATACGTGCAACACCTCGCGTGCTTGCGCTTGGATTGTCCTCATATCGCCGTAGGATTTCTTCTTCCATGTCAGGAGTGCGCACGTTTCTCTCCCTACCAGTGTCATGCATGTTTGCATGGAATGTTCCAGTTTCTCGCAGTCGCCGATGCAAATGCGCAAACGTTTGGTGGTTTGGCACACGTCTGTTTGGGAAGCGCTGTCGGTACAACCTCACAGCAGCTCTTCCGTTTCCATTGGCAGCCCCATACACCATATGCATGTCAGCCATCTCAGCAGTCGTGAAGCACTCCATGTTACGCGTACTACGTCCGATTTAAGAATGCCCGCGGCAAGCGCGAGTCTAGCCCACTTCACCTTTTAGCCAATTGCAGCGGCGCCCTCTCGCGCCGAATGGTGACGTCAGCGGACATACACTTATAGACGAAAAGGGTTTGTCTTGGTGTTGCCTATCCCCCATTACAATTTGTACA
>JAJOZX010007091.1:67500-75000 GCA_023014485.1 Bathynomus jamesi
ACGATAATAATATTTAAAAACTAAAAATTATGACTGAAAGAGAAATAAAAATAAGACGTTATGAAACAAATGGTAATAAAAAATACAACTCTCTCTCTCTCTCTCTCTCTCTCTCTCTCTCTCTCTATATATATATATATATATATATATATATATATAGAGAGAAGAGAGAGAGAGAGAGAGAGAGAGAGAGAGAGAGAGAGATAAGTACTTGCATAAATAGATAGATACCCAAATGGTGTTAGTTTATCTGAGTGCCATAACAAATGAAAGCCACTTTAGAGATAAGAAAGGAGAGAGAGAGAGAGAGAGAGAGAGAGAGAGAGAGAGAGAGAAGAGAGAGAGAGAGAGGAGAAAAAAATATCTTTTACTGGATAAAAGCATGCACGGGACACCTTGTGGTTAGATTTGACAATTAAGCCCACTTCCTCCTTTTCCCAGACGAAACTTCATCTTTGATATATTTCGTGTCTTTCTTTATTGTATTTGACACTTGCCTTAATTTCATCTTTCTTTAGATGTGGATTACGAGGAAAAAATAATATCGGCTTTTGTACATCGATTCCACGTTGTCATTAAAATAGTTTAGTCTTGAATAGTATACTACTTTAATAATGTAAAAATAGTATATTTTAATGGAAAAAGTAATGGTAGGATTGTTCTCTAACTTCGTTCGCAACATGTAAAAGTTATATGACGAAGGGGACCTACAGTTTTATGTGGAATCTGCACCACGGGTCGCTGCATCATCTAGATCAGCTGTTCTCAAACCTTTTCTTCTTCTGTACCCCTTGAAATCTTTCACAGGATTTTCTGGATTTTCGAGAGAGATAGACGATTTTTACTTTCTTTACGACCGTGTGACTCGTGGTTGTTTGTTAATCGTATATAAAATTAAAAGGGTTATATTTTCAGGACCCCTTCACGTACCCCCTAAGATTTCCTCGCGTACCCCAGATTGAGAACCACTGATCTCGATGTAGAGGACGGACTACCATCTAACCAGACCCAACGTCGTTTAATTTCGCTGATCGACTGGAAGCGTTGTCACGTAGCTCATATACTGTAATTTAATAGTAATATCAATATACTTTAATAGTAATAGTAATATAATTTAAGGGTAATTCTATTATACTTTAATATTAATATTAATATAATTTAATAGTAATATCAATATACTTTAATAGTAATATTAATATAATTTAAGGGTAATTCTAGTATACTTTAATATTAATATTAATATAATTTAATAGTAATATCAGTATACTTCAATAGTAATAGTAATATAATTTAATAGTAATATCAGTATACTTTAATATTAATATTAATATAATTTAATAGTAATATTAATATACTTTAATAGTAATATTAATATAATTTAAGGGTAATTCTAGTATACTTTAATATTAATATTAATATAATTTAATAGTAATATCAGTATACTTTAATAGTAATATTAATATAATTTAATAGTAATATCAGTATACTTTAATAGTAATATTAATATAATTTAATAGTCTAGTAATATCAATATACTTTAATAGTAATATTAATATAATTTAAGGGTAATTCTAGTGTACTTTAATAGTAATAATAATATACTTTATTATAGTATACTTTAATAATAATAATTATATACTTTAATGGTAATAACAATATACTTTAATAATAATATTAGTATAATTTAAAGGTAATTACAGTATACTTTAATAGTAATAATGGTATACTTTAAGAGTAATAAAAATATACTTTAATAGTAATAATAGGGGATACGTCGTGGGAACTGGATCAGTAAAGTTAAGTGACGTTGGGTCTGAAGAGTAGTTGGATGGGTGACCGTACTCTGTGTCCAGATGATGTATCGGCCCGTAGTTCGGATTCCACGTAAAGCTGTAGGTCTCGTCCGTCATATGAGCTTAGATATGACGAAAGAGGTCAAACAACTTTAAAAACATACACACACACACACACACACACACACACGTAGTAATAATGGTATAATTTAAGGGTAATTGTAATATAATTTAATATTATGAATTTTAGTCGTAGAGAAAGTAATGACGTATTGGAATGCAGGAAATCTTAAGTTGTTCATAAATCTTTAAATAAGTTTAGGGGACATATTATTATAAATTAAAATATCGTGTATCAATACGAGTATTCTGACTTATTCCGTGACTTTAAAACGATTTTCATTACGGAAAGATAAATGCAGTTATATTTTACGTATTTTAATAAAATAATGGTTTTCAGTCTATAACCTTGAGGAACCCCATTTTGAAGTCCTTGCTGTTTCTTTAAATATGACCCCGTTTCTATCATATTAATCATATTAACTTAAATTAACTTTAAATATGACCCCGTTTCTATCATATTAATCATATTAACTTAAATTAACTTTAAATATGACCCCGTTTCTATCATATTAATCATATTAACTTAAATTAACTTTAAATATGACCCCGTTTCTATCATATTAATCATATTAACTTAAATTAACTTTAAATATGACCCCGTTTCTATCATATTAATCATATAAACTAAATTACTGGGAAAGGTTACGTGAATTAAATCTATAGTCACTGGAAAGAAGAAGAGAGAGGCACACCATTATTTACACTTGGAAAATAGTGGAGGAACTACTCCCTAATCTTACTTTGAACCCTATAATCCCCCCAAACTACAGTGAAAAGTAGAAAAGGAAGAATGTGTCGTGTTCCCAAATTAAAGGCTAGACGGGGAACATCCTCAACCCTGAAGGAAAATAGTTTTGTTGTGAGAGGACCAAGATTGTTTAACCAGCTGCCCAAGGAACTAAGAAACACGAGTGGTGTTGCGATGGATATCTTTAAAAAAAGATTAGACGCCTGGCTCAGAACAATTCCAGATGAGCCGGACGTACCTGACTATGTGAGGTGGAGAGCACAAGAAACCAACTCTCTACTTCACCAGGCCAACTCGAGAAGAGGAGCAACAAGCTTGACCTTCGTGAAATGAGAAATCATCGCACGGAACATTCGAAAAGTTGAAAAATATACTGTAGTCATTAATATTTAGAGCAAAATTTGTCAAATATTATATCAACCGTTATATTTACATATAATTCCTTGTTCAGCTTATTTTGTATTTTTATATTATATAATTGTACAGGTTACATATAGCTTTTATATAAAGTTCAATAATTTTAGCAAAAGTTCTTACGAGATTTTAATATGTCTTTATAACGCAAGTTGTACAAATTACCGTAGTAATAAAAAATAACAAAAACCAGCCATTTATCTTTGTTGTAAACTTAATTTACACGTGAAACAGATTTCTGCTTTTAAATATAACGACTAATTTCTTTAACTGAATAGTTCTGTTATCTATTTTTAATACTAAGGGATTAAGTCTGAATGTGTAAAATGAACTCTTTCTTGAGGGCATTCAAAAACTTTTATATTGCAATATCAGATGAAATGGGTACATTTATATGAGTAATAATAATCATATTTCGGGGAGTATGATATATATATATATATATATATATATATATATATATATATATATATACAGACACACACACACACACTCATATATTTGCTCAATACATAGGACATATATTGTTTCTATAAAATAAGTATGAGATAAAAAGTAAAGGGTTTCACTGTTTTACAAAGCATCACTAACTCCCACACACTTATTCAGGGTATGAGCACTGTATTGAGCAGCTCGCAGCATTACTGTTAATTACTAACGTACTGACGAGGCTTCCACACGTAATTCATTACTCCTGAGAGCAACAAAGCTTTGATTTATTACATCACAATGAGTGATGTCATCCATAATCTTTACCGTGCGTGTGTCTCGTTAGTTTCCATTGGAGGCACTTCTGGTTTTTATAGGTCCGGATGCATGATTGATCAGAAGCAAGATACACTACAACTTTGTGTTTCTTCCTCCAGGAAACTCAAACACCCAGGGGCGGATTAACTGTACTTGGGGCCTGAGGCTAATTTTATTTTGTGGGCCCTTTTCTATAGATTTTTATTAACAATACGTATACATGTACAATACATAGTACATTTACACGAATTACATGTACGGTGCTTAGGCTAATTGAGAAACAAATATAAAAGAACTTTAACACACTGTATTTTGCCATTTGCTAAAACAAAACGGTATTAAAGAAACTTTACTTTAGGGCCTATTAAACGTAAAATAAAACATGGAATTTTTCAGTTTGTGTACTCTGTCATATTTAATCAAAGAGGTTTGCCTTTCGAGCTTTCTAGTTTGCGAAATCTCGAATTATATCGTTGAAACTCAGTTCCCACAAAATGTCACATTCTATGTACATCAGTGAGAGCATATTCAACCGTTCGTGCTTCATTTTTGCTCTAGCTTCATCCTTTACCAGCTTCAGCTTTGAAAAACTGCGTTCACCAGTACAGTTTGAGACCATGAGGCATAGATACATTCGAAAAGCTATTTCCACATTAGCAAAGATATCTTTCACTGAAATAATCCCCATTGAAATTAACACAGTCACCCCTCACTTAACTAGATTCACTTTGATTGGGGGTACCCTCAAGCATAGGCCTGAGGCTTCAGCCTCAATTGCCTCAATGATAATCCGCCACTGAATACACCTGGTTTCAATCCCAAATACATTCATATCACCGCCTCACTCTTATACGATCCTAATATTAAGAAAGGTTACTGTACATTTAGACACTGTACACACAAAAAATAATAAAAAATAGCAATGATTCTCATCGCTTTTGTTCTAATATATTGTTGATAACTACGGACGAACTTTTAAAAAATACAGCGAAAACGTTGAATCTAATTTGCAGAAAGTAAAGCGTTCAGGATGTTACATAAACTATCATTTATAGATGTTCGGCTTTCCATATGTTTGCGTCAGTGTTCTGTTTGGATTGTTAAAAATTGACTCTCGCCATATTATTTGAATCCTTTACTTTATATTTTCATGTGCTAAATGTTTATTATTATTATTATTATTATTATTATTATTATTATTATTATTATTATTATTATTATTATTAAAAATGTACAGTATAATTATTTTGCTATTTTAGTGCATATTGCACTAAGATATATGATTCTGCCAATATAATATATATATATATATATTATATATAATATATATATATATATATATATATATATATATATATATATATATATATACAGAGAGTAGACCACAAAACTGCAACCACTTTTAAATTAAAATGATTGGGATAGTGGGTACATTTAATTTTTTTTAGTAGGGCGGGGGCTACTCTGTATATAATGAAATTAAAATTAATAAATTAACTTCTAATTTCAAAATAAATTATAATGTACAGTGTAAACCAAAAAACACTTCTGACTAGCAAATCTCACTCATCTTATAAAGGTGGCGATCTCGTTAATTAAAAGCATATGAAATACATGAGCATTGACGTATTAAAAGAGTTGACCTTGCGCGATTATAATGATTTTACCTCTTACATTCTTGTCATCAAAGAATTTTATGACTATCTTCTTATAAATACATTATTAAAAATGAATTTTAAGCGAGTATTAGTCAACAGATGCAAATATTATCATTTAATATTGCTGTCACGTTAAAGGAAATTCACACTCTCTTCGTCATTTAATATTACTCTCCCGTTAAAGGAAATTCACACTATCTTCATCATTTAATATTACTCTCGCGTTAAACGAAATTCATACTATCTTCATCGTTTAATATTACTCTCTCGTTAAAGGAAATTCACACTATTTTCATCATTTAATATTACTCTCCCGTTAAAGGAAATTCATACTATCTTCATCATTTAATATTACTCTCCCGTTAAAGGAAACTCACACTATCTTCACAATTATCTGCCGATATTCGCACGGCGATTTAGATTGGTTTTACTGAATAATAAAAACAATGACTTACGAGTACAATGACTCGGTAAATACAAACCGCTTCAGGGTCAAACTGAAAAACAAAGCAAAAATGAACTCCGTAGTTCAGTTAACAATTCCGAGCAAGTCATGGGACGTTTATAAAACGTCACAAATGTTTCTAAAACATATGGGACGTTTGTAAAACGTCGCAAAATGTTTTCAAAACATTAAATGTCCAATTTCTAAATGTCCAATTTCTAAATGTCCAATTTCTAACTGGAAATTGTATGGTCCATGTTGAAATTATTGTAATCTTATAAAAACTCAAATATTAATATCTATTTTTATCACTAAAGAGTTTTCGGTCATTAATTCATTCAGATTTTATATATATATATATATATATATATATATATATATTATATATATATATATATAATATATATATTATATATATTATATATATATATATATATATATGTGACATATTCATGCACCATTAATTTTTTTTAGATATGGCTGGGAAATAAATGAAAAACGAACCGTGTTGAGATATTAAGATAATTTTGAAAATTAAATAAAGTGTAATATTTGAATCTATGGTACTTTCGTTAATTTTCCAGCCGTATCTGAAAATGAAAATGTTAATTACTCAGTGGTGCGCGAATTCTGTCATTCTTCTCTCTCTCTCTCTCTCTCTCTTCTGTATAATATATATATATATATATATATATATATATATATATATTATATTATATATATATAATATAAAACACTGTTGTTTCTTTCCGTAAGGAAACCGGAATTATTTTGGTCCTGGATAACGAATAATCACATATAAACAGTTCAATCTTGAATCAAGTGTTTGTGGCTTATGGTGTTTGGACCAAAACCATAAAACAAGAATATTAAAAAAAAAAAAGGTTGTACTTATCATTCCATGTAGTTTAATTAATGAATAATTCTTGTCTATTTTCTCGTTAACATAATGGAAAACAATCTAGAGAAGCAGCTCGAACATCTAATTCATTAAGCATTTGAAATTAAAACTGTCGTTTCTATTTAAAGTTAAAATGCGAAAAATATTTTTGACTTACTTAATATTCTCTTTGTAAAGAAAATAATTTAAAAAAAATTTAATTAAAAATCCTTTTAATTATAAATGTTTAAAATTCTTTTTTTAAAAGTTTGTCATTTTATTTTTCAAGAACTTACTTCGCATTTTACGAACAAAATTGAAAGCCATTTTCACTTATACCCGAGGCTCGAATTAAATATAATTGCCGTAGAACTGTTTACCCAATTTTTATGTACCAAAAAATTAAGTAAACGTGTAAATTTTATCGCTAAGGTTTTTTTTTATGTACAAAAAAATTATGTAAACGTGTAAAATTATATCGCTTAGGTTTTTTATATACAAAAAATTATGTAAACGTGTAAATTATATCGCTTAGGTTTTTTTTATGGACAAAAAATTATGTAAACGTAAATTTTATCGCTAAGGTTTTTTTTTTATGTACAAAAAATTATGTAAACGTGTCAAATTATATCGCTAATGTTTTTTTTCTGTACAAAAAATTATGTAAACGTGTAAAATTATATCGCTAAGGT
>JAJOZX010007091.1:77500-82500 GCA_023014485.1 Bathynomus jamesi
CCTTGGGCCATTCGTTTCACATCACACAACTTTCCAATAAAAATTCTCAAAAAGAGATAAGCTTTACGAATGAATTGTTTCCTGTTTCAAAATGGTGGATTAAACTGCAGATATTTTAGGCTGAGTAGAACGTATGTCGAATTAATGAAATTTGGGTCTCCATCAGTATAAAGTTTTTGCTAAAATAATTAATAAGTATACGCAGCTTTTATCTTCTTTTTATTGATGAATGAGGAGAAGAGTGAGAGTTTTGGAAACAAATTCGTATTGATATTTTTTTCTTCTTCTTCTTCTTCTTCTTCTTCTTCTTCTTCTTCTTCTTCTTCTTCTTCTTCTTCTTCTTCTTCATCCGGGTCTAAAAAGAAATTTACTTAATTAGAAATGTCTTTTAATATTACTATTATTTCCTTCATCTTCTGTATATTTATTAGCGTACGGAAAAAGTTAATAATGAATTTGCTTAGTTTTATAGGCCTTTGCATATAACCTTTCGGTGGGTTGTGAATTTCGCTCCAGAGAGTACAATTAACCTCGTAATTATACTGCAAGAATTTTGCTTCTTTAAAAGCGGGGAAGAAATCTTTGTGGAAGGCGCTTTTGTTACAGTATTGAAGAATGGTCGGAAAAAAGTTTATGATGAAGATGGTCCCGATTTGGTTCTGTAAAAGTTCGTTTTTGCGAAAGACTCCTTTGACGTTCCTCTTTGAGGGGATGGAAAAATCCAAAGTTAAAATGGGTTCGGAAAGTCTCTTATAAATTCTTTTCCTTTCTGGCTCATATTTAAAATTAGACGATATATTGCCACTCAAAGGCAATCAATGTTTTATAAGAAGGAAGGGTAAGACAAAGAATAGGGGAGAGACCCTCGTCAAAAGACGATTTTTAATATATAAATATTGGCCCTTCCTCCTTATAAGAGCGAATCTAAACGTTTCGGCATTATGGCGACTACCGCCGCTTCTCTGTATACATAAGAGTTTTCTTTCTGTCTGCAAGGAAGAGAAAAAATATCCGCCCCATCAAAGTGCCGAGAAACTCCGAACACATTTTATAACTGTTTTCTCTTATGTCGTTATGCGGCGCTGACTTCCCTCCTAAACTTTATTTTTTTTCCTTCCTTTTCCTTAAAAAGACATTTATTTTTAAGTTTTGATCTACCACCAGGAAGAAAAATCGTTACTTCTTATAAAACTTTTGACATTTGCTTCACGAAAATATTCACACTGTAATCTGAAATCCAATTTGACAAAGAAGAATTGAAACAAAACTTTAAGGCAAAAAATGAATTAAAATTTTCTTTGACCAAAAAATATTGAATGCAAATATTGACTCAGACTAGAATTAATTTCCCTCTTTTCAGGAAACAGAAATGGAGGAAAAGTCTTCCCTTAAAAATCTGGCGAAGAAAATGGAGTCTCGGAGAGGCAAATGATTTTATGAGTAACGAACGAAACACGATTCGGTCTGAGAATTTTTCTTGCATATAAAAGCGCTTATATGTATTTAATTTGCGCCTAATTAATAAAATGTGAAGCAACCGAGTATTTATATATAAAATGGGATTTTTTTTTTAAAGAAAAACCTGGTTCAAGTTTTCTAAATCTGATGGATCTCTCGTGAAGGGTTTTATTTTCGTTTCCTAGCGCTTCAATTTACATTTTTAGCTTCTTTTCATTTTAAGAGAAAACTCATCTGCATATTCTTAAAGAAAAGATGAAAGATTTATAAAGGCCCTACGTAATAGCTTGGCAAATAATTAAACGCCGCTCGCAAACTTTTGCGTTTGATGATCAAAGTTATATGAGGTTTCTTATAAAAATACGTCATCCTTGAAAAAGATTCCCTAATGAGAATTCTCAAATGTTGGCAATTTAAAAATCCTTATATTTCCATCCTCCCATATTTTAATATACTTTTTTCCCTCCAAGACTTAAAAATTTAAGTGAAAAACTTTAACTTCTTTTTGGAATATATAAAATGCAAATGAATAGAAACAGAAATTCTCAGATTCTATCTTTTACACGTAAAATATTCGTTTCCTTTAGCAGTTATGTAAAACTAATTCAATTTAAAATGTTGTACAGTTGGTAATTTAGAACAGTTTCAGAGAAAATACTAGTGCACGAAAACAAGAAGTTTAGTTTTAAAAGTAAATACATATTTTGTACTGAAGAAACAAACCAACCAACGGCATGGTCTAACCAAGCAACATTTGATTTCATAAGAAATCCTGGGAAGAAGAAAGGTGATGTTCAAACTCTTAATGAGATGCCGGTATTTTTAAACTAAAAATTTTTTTTCTATACGGAATGAATCAAACTTTCTAAATTCAAATAATGCTTTTTGATCTCCAAGTACCCATTTTTACCAGTTTCTATTCAGCAAAGTGATAATTTTTTTTCAATTAGAGATGAGATTTGTGTCTTCTGCTTCAGAGAATGTTCGCCAACTTTTAGCATATATTTTCAATAACTTATAAAAATTCGGATCTTTTTTTTTTCGAAATTCTGAATGGAGATCAGCGAAAAAAGGTTTCTCTGACGTTCATTAAATTTAAATGAATTAAAAAAGGTGAACGGAATAAAATATCTTCGCTCAGTTTTATATCATTATATTCTGTAAACTAAAGTAAAAAAAATAAAAAAATTGGAATTTAGTTTTAATGGACAGAAAATAATCAAAGTATTTTTTGGAGAACTCCAAAAAAAAAGTACGGATCTGAAAAATGTAAGAATCTTATTTTAAGCATACCGAATTTTTTAAAATTGAAGCGATCATATATATATATATATATATATATATATATGGCCTATATTATAAATAAAACTTTACTTATATAATTTTAAACTTAAATTTTAATATGTATGAAGTTATATTTTTATAAATTTTTATCTATCTATCTATCTATCTTATCTATCTTAACTATCTATTAAAATATCTTTATGTATGTAATTTTAAACGTAAATTTTAATACTTCATGTATGAAGTTATATTTTTATCAATAAAACTATCTATCTATCTATCTATCTATCAATCTATCAATATATATATATATATGGAATCATTAATTAGTTTTTCTAATAGTTCCCATTTTTAAGCCTAATTTAATATCTGGTCAATGGAAATTTTATTTGATAATGAAGTTGTATTATATATATATATATATATATATATATATATATATATATATATATATATATATATATATATATATATATATATATATATATGAAATAGTTTTTCATGCAATGATCTCTTTTTAATATTTTAATTGAATTCAAATTTAATATGATAAGTGGGAAATTAATTTTTGAAATAGCAAAGTACAAAATTATCAAGTCCATAAATTTAATTCGTGAGATTAGAATTTTAAACTATATATATATATATATATATATATATATATATATATATATATAATTATATATAATTATTCTATTGGATTATGTAATGCATATTTTGATCGTTTTCCTAATTTTTTTAATATTAAATATATATATATATATATATATATATATATATATATATATATATATATTATATATATATATATATATATATATATATATATATATATATATTTATCAATTAGTTTAACCGTAATGAAATTTGGAGTCTCATAATTTAATTTTAGATTTTCAGGTTCCGTTAATCAGGATGTAATTTTTATAGCATGATTATTGGCAAAAAATTCCATTATGCTCATGGTAAAAGTGAATTAATTTTGTATTATATTCATTGAATTTCTATTTCATAAGGAACGAGTAAAAAAGAGAAAAAAAGTGTTCATAAAGCTCTAATAGGGTCTTTACATTATCCTTTTATATATATATATATATATATATATATTATATTATATATATTACGTTATTCCACTATAGGAGCGATTATTACTCATTAATTATTACGTAAATATTATTGTTTAGTAATTATTAATTAGATAATTTAATATTATAGTTGTGTTAATTAAATGAAAATATTTTTAGTGGTATTTCATGTTGTTATAAAACAGTAAAGAGAATAATTTACTTCGTAGTTTAGCTAAAAGCAGCATCAACAGCAGCAACAGCAGCAGCAGCAGCAGCCTCATACCATCTGCGGCCGCTGCGGTGAGGTAGCGCCGAGACAAAGATCATCGTACATCATCAACAATGAGCGCTTCTCAAACGAGTAAAATTATCGTACGCAATACTTCCATTTTGTAAGAAATTTTTTTCCAGAATTTTAAGGTAAGATTTTGTTTCTACACATTTCGAATTTTCACATGAATTTTCAATTATTTCTTCGTCTTGATGAATGAAACTCACATTACTTTTGCCTCTTATTCCATTTGCAATGAAAAGCAAAACTTAGTTTATTTGTGTTTTGGCGTGCGACCCCAAGAAAACTTAGGTCTTCCATCTTCCATAAAGAATATTTTCTTTCCAGATCTGAGCTCGGCGCATGCGCCTCTCGTGGGCGGAGAACTGAGCGGGGCCGCTCCTTTCTTCGCCGCTTTCCGAACATGACCTGATCACCGCCGCCGCTCTTTCTCTCTCGCTCGCTCGCTCCTGCTGTCTCTTCGCCGGCCGGCGAACAACAACAACAACAACAGCAGCAGCAGTAGTAGTAGCACAGCAGCAGAACTAGCAGTATAGCGTCGAGTTTCGAACATTACCGATAAATCGACAACATTTTTAGAAGCGGAAAGAAAGTTTTCTCACCGGGGCTATATCGTTATTTTCGTAGAATTAAAAACGTTGCGATGCATTTTAAAATTTCAGTTATCGGAGAAGAGAGAGAGAGAAAAAGAGAGAGAGAGACGCTACACTAAAAAAAAAAAAGTGAAACAAATAAAAAATAAAATAATAATAATAATAAATAAGTTATTAAAAAAAACACCTGATATACAAAATATCCACGCAAATTCACAGATGAAATAAGAACAAAAAAAAAAATATTTCAATTAACATTTCAGTGTAATTTGATTGGAAAAATAATTTCAAGTTTATCAACAGAAT
>JAJOZX010007091.1:90000-142500 GCA_023014485.1 Bathynomus jamesi
CAACGAAACTGTACACCATTACTACAGTTTATTTACTAAGGTATTGAAAATGATCAGTCATTTAGGAGGAGGTCGACAAGCTTCACCTTCGTGAAATGAGGAATCATCTCACAGAACACTTGAAAGGTTGAAATGTATTTTTAACTATGTTATCGCGAAATCTGAAATAGTCCAGTAATTTTTTCCGTCATTAATAATTTCATTATAGCAAGAATGCTACAGTGACTTAAGAGCAGAAAAACAAACAAAATGATACACTGGTTCATATCTCGGCTGTTCTTTGGGTCTTCTAAGCAATTTATATTTCTTCGGGAAATGCTTTAATGATAGGAAATACTTTGGAAATACTTTAGAATGCTTTACTGATGATGCTTATCGTCTTACGGTGCATGAGAACACACATATCACTACAAAGGGTTGACCAAAGTAAAGAAACAATTTTTTGCTCCGAAACCTTTCGATTTGATTAAAAAAATCAATAATAATGACAAATTTACTGAATCAATAAGAGCAAAGGAGGAAAAGGAACCCGATTTTAACTATATTGATCCAATTAATCTGTTATTACTTATTGACTTTAATAATCAAATCAAAATATTTAGTGAAAAGAAAAAGTGTCTATTTACTTTTGTCAACCCTCTGTATATACCGCTTTCGACTACATCTAATGATCAGAAGCATATTTTCGGTTCTTCGTTTAGTATGGTTTGTTTATATTATTCGGAATTAAAGGAAAGTTCAGTCTACTTGTCGACTGGTGAAAATATACTTATAAATGCCTTTATTTACCCAGTTCACAAAGGATGTTTGTTACAGTTGTTGACTCTGTTAGTCCAATGAGCACTTTAAGCGTATAGCATCTATCAGTCTTGGGATTCTTAAAGAAATTTTGATTTTCTTAGTTTTTCTTACGCAGATTGTTTAGCCAGCAGAAATGGGACGTTCAGTAAACGTCATAAACGTTCAGAAAAAGTCAATAAAACGTTTTATAACGTCTTTATTTGCAGGAAGGGAGGGGTTCAAGTATCATTTCTTGCTGGATGATTTCGGCTTTAATAATTTAGCTGCTCAGCTCAGGAGACTGTACAACCTATAGGAGACTATAATTAGACTCTATATTTGAAAAGTATATATTATATCTATATATATATTATATGTGTGTGTGTGTTTTTAACTTCCTTCGTAACAACAAAGGTTATGTGACGAAGGGTACCTACAGCTTTATAAGTGGAATCCGGACCACGGGTCGCTACTTTATCTGAACGCAGAGAATGGTCTCCCATCCAACTACGATCGAAACCCAATGTCGCTTAACTTCGCTGATCGACGGGAAGTAATGTTGCAATATGGCTACGACCAGTGATGGGCAGCGATACATGAAAATCGCTAAAGCGATACCGATACATCGATACATGAAGAACGTCTTAGGCGATACCGATACGCCGATACTTTCTAGATGTCTTAAGCGATACCGATACATGCATCGCCGATACATGTATCGCCGGTACATTTTTATAATTATTCATTTAATATGTAGGTATTAGATATTATTGTTTATACTAGTAATTTGCACGCACTGTAAGTAAAATCAACGACATTTTAATGGGTTTTAAAGATGTAAATAAAAACAATTGCTTTATTTAATGAAAGTATGTTTTAATTTTGTAGGATACACGAATGACTGAAAATATTACACTAACAATTAAAAGTAATTACTATTACCCTTCAAAAATACCAGCTGGCTAAACATCTGGTCAGACAGTCTATTCCTTTTTGGAGCGTGAATGTGACCAGCCAAACTAAACAACCGTTCTACAGGAGCAGAGGATGGTAGTGGTGTGTTATACTTCAGGAAGACCAGTAGAATTCCTGGGTACTGCCTCAGAGATTGGAGAGAATGGGCGTGTGGGCGTGGCCAATAGTGTTGCAACACCAATGAGTGTTTCTATATTATATGAGCGTTTCTATATTATGAGCGTTTCTATATTATGGTTAATTAATCTCAATAACACAAGTACAAACGTGTTTAAACGTTGCGCCGTACTGTGTGACGTGACCAATAGAGTAGTACTGTCATTAAATAAATATTTAATAATATTATTAGTTATGTACATTCATAAATATAACTCAGTAGTGTCATATTATAACATCTATTTGAATATTTAAAAATTCTTATTAATGTATCGATGTATCGAAGTATCGATTTTTTTCGATACATTTAAGAAAATTGACCTTAGCGATACCGATAAATCGATACTTTTGTCAAGTAGCTAAAGCGATACCGATACCGATACAAAGGTATCGATCGATACGTATCGGCGATACATGTATCTAGATACTGCCCATCACTGGCTACGACGTGCTCTCATATTTAAATAAAGGGTCTCACGTTTAATATACAAAATATTCCACAGAAAAAATAATAATTCCATCAAAATTCGAAGATTTTAATAATTCCTCAGTCTTTTTCCGATTAGCTTTATTCAGTAGGTTATCTTTCATTTCCTAATATAGTCTTTGTATTTCTTCCGATATCATACTTGCCAACCCTACCGATTATGAAGGCTATTCCACGCCTGCCTGCAAATAATATCAAACCTTTTTGCTCGAATGCACTACAGTTCATCATTTAAGGATAGATTTTTTAAAAAATTTTGTCGGGGGGTCGCATTCTCCGGTTGATTTACAAATTCTACCGCTTTGCTTTTCATGTTGGCAAGTACGCGATATGCATAGCTTTACTTATCTTTATACTAAGTGTCATTGGTCATATATTTGCCTAAGCTATATACCATAATTTATGCCATCTTCTCTTCCCAAGAATTAACTGTTTTTAACCGATTCGTTTTTTAACAAGAGGAAGTTAACTTTATTTGATGTTAATTAACTGAAAATTATTCAGAATTTAAATCTAAAAATTCTACCTTAATTCTGGTTGTCCGTTATTACATTTTTTTATACAGGGTGTGTATAAAGTAACGCGAGTGAAGAGACAATCCATGTTCCGCGAGTGAACATGGAAGAGTAATATTTATTACACGTACTTTTTATAACAACTGTATATTTCATAGTAAGGTTTATAAGAGGTGTTGAAAATGTTTTTGAGTTAAAAAATAAGTTGAACTAGTTTAAACCAGTTTCAAATCGGATTTGTCTCTTCAATCGCGTTACTTTATACACACCCTGTAGTATTGCGGTACGGTAATAGAGTATTATATATGATAATCAACGCCCGTAGTTCTAGTGACTAACACTATTTTCTGGTACAATAGTACAGGAGTTAGCGCAATGAACTGTATTAGATGGTCTGTGCGCTGTGCCAGTTTCTGGACGTCCTCTCTGATTCTTATTATCCTGTATGTGGTATTACAACATTTTCTCTTAATATTCAAATACAGTTATATTATCATTTTAACCTAAAATCAAATAATATAATAATAATAATAATAATAATTATGCTTTGAGTTGTTTAACTTCCTTCGTAAGGGCAAAAGTCATGTGTAGGAGGAGACCTACAGCTTTACGTGGGATCCTAAATAAAATGAAGATGGTCGCTCATTCAACTAGTCAGGGCCGGACTAAGAGTTTCGTAGGCTCTGGGCACTTTTCTATCGTAGGCCCCGAAATATGCCGATGCACCGTCTATTTGACGCGTTCGGTGGAGAAGGGGCGAACGCAACATTTTCGAATTATGCCACAAAATGCAGTTAAAGTTTGTAAACTTTAAACCTTTGTATTTTTCCGGTTTATTGAAATGTTGTATGAATTTGAACACATATTTGAGTAAAATATTGTTGTGTAATATGTCTATATAATAAAACGCCAAGAAATTTTACAATGATAGCTTCTAATGTTAACTGGTGTAATCCATTATTTGGTCCTCTTCGTCGAATGTTGTATTACCTGCTTCATCTGTTTCGGTTTCTTCCAGTTCCTTTAACAATCTTGTATAATAGTTCACTGCAGTTGCAGGCATTAGGTCTGATAATTCTTTGAGATCTTTTATTTTTTCCTTAGTTATTGGCAGCAATTGGGAATACTTTGGTTGCAGTGTCTGCTGGGCTAGATTGAATAAACTGACACTGTAGGATTTTTTCCCTTTCTGCAGTCTGACGAGATGGCTATTTCTGGGTTTGTGCGGTATGCAGTAGATATTACGTAGCCTTCTTTGTGTTGAAAGTCAATATTAACTTTCTTGCATCTGTAAATTTAGTAGTTGTTGATTCCTAATGACAATGCACGTTTTTAGGACGTCAAAATCGAGAAAATCAGCCTGTTTCATTTCTACAACTAGGAAGCGCTGCGAAACGGCTGTAGTTATGGCCGTAACATAATCTTTTTTGGTGTAAATAATATTGCTGTAATTATTTTTTATATTTTGTTCAATTTGGCCAATTGAGCATCACAGGGCATTGTCGAGTGACCAGAAAGTAGATAGATGTGTTCAATGTGAAGCAATGATGCGGAGTGAATTTCTCTGAGATACATTAAAACCTAAATTTTACCGTGAAAGAGTGCAGACTAACATCTAATTTTTTGCATAGGTAAAGCAAAGGTTTTAAAGGATAATTATACGACAAAAAACTCATTTTTCGAATTTTGTGGCGTTCGCCCCTTCTCCACCGAACGCGTCATTTAGAGTATGTGCCTTATTTTAACTTAGACCCCAAATTGTTCCATTGTGAATGTGCTTGTTCTCTTAGCACTATAACTAACTATATTAATTATAAAACATAACATAAACACAAACGGTTTTTGCATGTTATATCTAACAAATATATTCGGTTATTCATTATGAAAATAAACTTAAAGTGGAGTTTATTTATTCCCTTGTGATTATTTATTCCTTTGTGATTTTTATTAGATCTTAGTTGGTTTCAGGCCAGTCAGGTGTGGCGGGTGTCTAAGCACTAAGCAAATAGATACTAAATTAACGTCTATAATCACTTAGTCTTAGGTCTATGATTTATTTCTCTCTTGTCAAACTTTATAGAATTTTTTCATTTATTCTGTTGGCCTATAAAACTTCATAGGCCATACCACAGTGAAAATACATATTTCCCAAATTTCGTAGGCCCTGGGCACAGTGCCCACTGTGCCCCCATGATAATCCAGCTATGCAACTAGTGAATACATCAAGCATCTGAATGTGAAGAGATTAATATGCACTTCATTGCGGATGACTGTGGATGTAAATTATCAATTAAAATATTAAGAATAGTTGTAATTTTAATATTTTAATTAATTCTCTGTTTATAAAGAATCGAAATAATCGCACATATTTGCCTTCTCTCTCTCTCTCTCTCCCTCTCTCTCGGGAAAACAATCAGTCAGAAGAGCTAGAAACTGACACAGCGCTCAGGCCAACTAATGAATCTCATTGCGTTAACATCCGGATTATTATTACTAGCATCATCGGGACTCGAACCCCTGACCTGAGTGTCTTCGCTTCGGTTATACTGAAACGATGTTACCCGCTGAGCTATGGGAACTACGTCGTGTCCAGTGTTGTAACACCGCTTTGCGTTGATCAGTGAAATTGAGCGACACTGGGTCGGAAATTCGGAATTATATGATAGTTGGCTTGGGGGACCGTCCTCTGCACCCAGATTATGTAGCGACCCATGGTTCAGATCCGACGTAAAGATCTAGGGCCTTCCGTCATATGACTTTAAGTGGTGTAATGGAGGTTGAGAAACCCCATGAACCAAACCCAACGAAACCACCGAGCTACGGGCGTTGATTAATTATCAACTAGGAAACGCCAAGTTAGAGCAAGACACGTATAATAAAATCTACGGACAATTAAACCAACATTTCACTTATTTTCCCGTCGATAATAACACTCGCTACTTCCGCATGGCCCCGCATTAATTCGTAAATGGTTTATGTTTGTATTGAACATTTTAACCATTTCACTAAATAAAAAAACAATGCCAGACTCAAATATAAGTTGTTCAAAATTCAGTTAAACGCAACAAGTGAATGTTCTTAATTAATTAATTAAATTTCATTTGAAATTTATTTGTAGTAAACTTGAACACTTATAATTACTTGTTTATGGATATTGAGAGCGAAGGTTTAGCTGAAACCTTTTCCAAAGAGGATACAGTAAAGTAAGATTGGGATAAATTTATTATGAACTTTTACTAGATTTTTTCCAAGTATTTAGGTATGTAGTATGAAAAATTGGTAGAAAAAAAAAATAAACAAAAAAAAAAATATATAATATATATATCAGAATGCTCGTTGCGACTTGCTAAGCACCCCCCACTCCCACCCTGCCACGAAACACAATCTAGAGGAAGACTGGGAAGGGTGAGTGTGTTACTAAAAACTTCCCTGGTTCTCCTTTAATGTGTATACTAAATTTGATGCAGATTACCCTAGCCAGGGTTGACAGAATTAGAGACCAAGTAGATAGGATTGATGTTGCTTCCCGTCACTCGATGTTGGTGACGATGGTAGGGGGCAACGACTCGTATAGGCCCGACACGAGAGTGCCTGACCTTTTGGAGAGATATAGGGAGTTAATTAGTTCCCTGAAGGCAAGGTCAGATAGGTCTTTAGTTCTAGGTATTAACTCTAGACACGGTTTGGGTTTTAGGATTACGTCAAAAACAATATTTTTGAATACTAAACTAGAAGAGATTTGTGCTGAGGAAAATGTACCCTTCCTAGAGGTAGGTTAATCGATGAGAACGTTCGAAAGCTGTACAGGTCGAAGCCTTCTTTAAACGTTGTGGGTCCGGGAAACGCCAGCCCGACGTGAAAAATAGTTTAAAACGCCGATCCATGGTAAAAATGAGTTTAAACGTCTTTTATTGTAACGCGCGTAGTATTAGAAATAAATTGAACAAATTTAAGGCGTCGTTAAATACCGTGACTCGGGACTTGTTGGGGGAACTTGATATAGCGGGTTTTAAACGTTTTACTAATGATAGGTTACATAAGATTGGTGGCGGCGTTTTGCTGTGCATTCGTAATTTCCTTAGGGCTATCGAGGTTAAGATAGATTTTCCGGCAGCAATTAAAGCGTTATGCGTTGAAGTTAGGGCGCATAGTATTAGCTTTAATTTTGTTGTTGTTTATAGACTTCCCGTTCAACCCCTCGATACCGATACTAGATTTTACTCACTTCTTGGTAAGTTTATTAATAATCGGGATAGTATAATTATCGGAGACTTTAACTGCCCTAATGTTAATTACGAGACTTGTACTGGTAATGATGAGGGTTTGAGACTGATTGAGTTCATGGAAGATAATTTCTTAGGACAGATGGTTACCGAACCAACGCGCGGTGACAATATCTTAGACGTGGTGATGACGAACGACGATAATATAGTCGAAGGTTTAGAAGTAGGTGAGAGTTTGGGATGTAGCGATCACCAAATTATTAGGTTTAAGCTATTGATAGAAAACAGTAAGGATAGTAACATAATAGAAGTCCCCGATTTTCGTAGGGCTAATTTTGATAGTTTTGCGGGACGAGGGTAGTGGACTGGGCTAATTTATTTATGGGTAATGACGCAAATTTTCATTGGGAGGCGTTTAAAGAAAGTTTCATGAATATCGAAAGGGAATTTATTTCTCGTAGGCCCAAGCGCGCTAGAAATCATGGTAGGCCCAAATGGTGGACTAGGGAAATAGGCGAGTTCATAAACGAGCGTAACAGAGCGTATAGACTTAATAAGCACAATGGCGCAGTAGCTAACTTTAATAGATATATCGAGCTTAGACGTCAGGTTAAAAGATCTGTTAGGAATGCTAAGCGTAATTTAGAGATACTTATAGCTGCGGATAGTAAACATAATTCCAAAATTTTTTTTGACTACGTCAATAATCGTAAGCCGATAAAAGATAACATAAGCCCTCTAGTGGACGCTCACGGCGCTTTGGCTTCTGACGCTCAGGCGATGGCGAGTATTTTTAACAACTTTTTTGCGACTGTTTTTACCATACAAGACGTAAATAATGTCCCCGACGTTGACGATATCGTTCCATTTAGTAGCGAGACTATTTTGAATGATATAACTGTTTACGAGGGTGAGATTGCGCATTATATCGATAAGCTGAAAGTGAGCAAGGCTCCAAGCCCTGACGCGCTTTATCCTAGACATTTGAAAGATTTGAAAGACGCTATAGTAGGCCCCTTAACAAAAAATTTTAATAAGTCACTGGAAGCGGGGATTATTCCTGAAGACTTCAAATTAGCTAACGTTACGCCCATTTTTAAAAAAGGCGACCGCACAGTAGCTAGTAATTATAGGCCTATTAGTTTAACGTCAATTGTTGGTAAACTTTTGGAATCCGTAGTTAGGGACCATATCGTCGATTGCTTAGAAAGTCGCGATTTGATTAATAGTAGTCAGCATGGGTTTCGACGTCATAGATCTTGTTTAACTAATTTGTTAGAGTTTTATAACGAAATAGTGCGCGAATACGATAGGCACAGAGCGGCTGACGTTATTTATTTAGACTTTAAAAAAGCGTTCGATACAGTTCCGCATAGAAGATTAATTGCGAAGGTTAAAGCGCACGGTATACGCGGTCAGGTAGCTAACTGGTTAGAGGAATGGCTTCGTGCTAGAAAACAGAGGGTCGTTGTTAATGGTAGTGAATCGTGGTGGTTGGATGTAGGTAGCGGTGTCCCACAGGGTTCAGTGTTAGGCCCATTGCTATTCGTAATTTACATTAACGACATAGATGTAGGGTTGACCAGTAACGTGTCAAAATTCGCGGACGATATTAAAATAGGCGGTAAAGTTGTTAACGTGGACGATAGAAATAGGCTCTAAGACGATGTAAATAGGATTATGGAGTGGACGGATAAGTGGCAGATGCAATTTAACGTAGACAAATGTAAAATTTTGCATATAGGTTCTCGTAACAATAATTACACGTACACGATGGACAATCGACAGTTTGCGAGGTGGTAGATTTAGGCGTACGCGTATCTAAGGATTTAAAAGTTAGGAACCAGTGCCTGGAGTCTTGTGCAAAAGCTAATAGGATGTTAGGCTTCATAGCGCGTAATTTCGAATTTAAATCGAAGAATATTATATTGCCCCTTTACAAGTCCCTTGTCAGGCTTCATTTAGAATATGCCCGTTCATTTTTGGGGCCCGTATTTGCGAGAGGATATTGATAGGTTGGAAAGGGTTCAGCGTCGCGCCACGAAACTAATTCCGTCATTGCGCAACAAGTCTTACGAAGATAGAATTAAAGAGTTAGACTTGCATTCACTCGAAACTAGGAGATTAAGGGGGGAGCTTATTGAAGTTTTCAAAATCGTTAATAAAATCGATAACGTAAATTTTGACAAACTGTTCACTTTCGATAATAGCAATACTCGTAATAACGGATTTAAGTTGCGTGGCAGACGTTTCATTACTAACATCGATAAAAACCTTTTTACGTTTAAAGTAATTGATAAATGGAATAATCTTCCCTTGTCCGTCGTGAACTCTACCAGCGTTAATATGTTTAAAAACCGTTCCGATAGGCTTTTTAAATAAATTAATGTTATCTAAAATAATAAAACAATTAGCAAAAGGAGCTCTGGGGGTGGTGGTCGAGGATGAGTCTGTTGACGATTAATGCCAGCTTGTGACATGCCAGCGTGTGATGCCAGCAATAAAATTATTCAACAAAAAAAAAATTAGATTAACACGAACTTAGATGTAGCTCACAGCGTAAACTAACCCACTTTTTGTTATACTGTTCTTACGTTTTTTCTTTTCTTATCATCTCTTTACTTGCATGTCTGTAGTTTGCATGGCATGACAGTGTTTGAGTTAAGACTGTGTTTGCGTGGTTTGTAAGCGTTCTTATTTTACTTTTTTTCATCTTTCACCCCTTTCCTATTCTCTTCGACTATATTTCCGACTTGTCAGCAGTGGCCGGCGGATGATGATGGCGAGTCTTTCTCTCTCTTTTTCTGAATGAATGCTAACTCACGAATGATAGATTTTGCTACTTACTTAACCCCTTATTCTCTTCTTTTAACTCTCTATTCTCTTCTTTTAACTCCCTACTCTCTTCTCCTTAGAGTGGATCTTAGGGTCTTAGGGATCTTAGCTTTGTAGATCCACTGGAGATCATTAACATCATATATATAATATATATATATATATATATACCACACGCCTCTGTGGTGTAGTGGATAGCGTCGCTGACTACGAATCCATCGGCCCCGGGTTCGAGACCCGACGGCAGCCGGCGCGCAGCAAAACCCAGCTGTTCATCCTTCTACACAATAAAGAAAGTGGTTGGTAGATAAATGGGTACCCTAGGTGGCCTAGTGGTTAAGACGCTGGGCTGCTGATGGGGCGTGGTTCGGATTCCACGTTAAACTGTAGGTCTAAGGTGGAGTGAAAAGCTTGACCTTCGTCAGAATGAACAATTCGGGCGGAAGCGAACCAAAGGTTACCAAAGGTTATATATATATATATATATATATATATATAGGCCAATCGATTAATTTCACAATTACTTGACTGATCGGGTTAAAACAACTTTAACATTAGATCCAAACTTAGTTATAAAACGTCTATAAATTCAATAAAACATTTATGAACAATATAAACGTTCGTAAAATGTTTATTAATGTAACAGAACGTTAATAAACATGAATATAAACGGCCCTAACCATTTTTAATGTTAATAAAGTGTTAATAAAGTTAATATAAACGTTATTAAACATTTGTAAATGTTAAAAATACGTTAATAAAAACTAATAAACGCTATATATGTCATAAACGTTAATGCAACGTCTATAAACGTTAATAAAGCGTTAATAAACTGTTAACAAAACGTCTATAAATGTCAATAAAGTTAATAAACGTTCTAAAACGTTTTGGTAAACGACCATAATTGTTTGAAGGGTTATCATATGGGAAAAGGTGAACATACCAAAGGACGGAACCCGTAAAGTGGTAAGTTACTGAGCATAACAAAGTGATTAATTCTACTGAACTCACATTATATATTGCCAAAATAATTAAATGATACATTTTGTTAAGCGGAAGTCAAAATTAATTAACAATTATTTATGGATTCGTAGATTAACTGCACCGATTAATGCATTATATATTATATATATTATATATATTAATATATATATATAGAGAGAGAGAGGAGAGAGAGAGAGAGGAGAGAGAGAGTTACAAGGAGTTACAAGGAAAAGAAGTACCTCAAAAGGCCTTGCGGACCATACCGAGGAGGTACCAATGGCAACGGGTGCCAGGGAAAATTTTGTAAAAGTTTATTTTTCTTTCAACTATCCTAGCAGTAGTAGAAAACTGGATGGAAAAGTAGAAGGCTCTCTCCCCACCCTCCGCTCCCTCCCTGCCAGAGGCAGGTACGGAAAAAGGTTGAAGAAAATACCTTGACCCTGGAAAAGTAGCCAAGGAATTTTACAGGAAAGTGGAGAATATATAAATAGCTCTATATTTAGCTTGCTCACAGAGACACCGTGCAAGCGATCTCCTGCAGAGTTTTCATATGTTTTAGTCTTAAACTATGAGAGTATTCAGTACTTTGTCTAGCCCATTTTTAAACACATTTACACTTTCACTGGAAACAACCTCTGAGGGAAGTTGGTTCCAGATATCAACTATTTTATAGGAAAAGAAATTTCCGCAGACTGAGGTCCTAAATGTCTTTACACACTCAAATAGTGTGCAAGATTTCGTCTACCCTTTTCTTGAACTGATCCACAGAGGAACTGTTCACAACTTCCGAAGGTAACCTGTTCCATGTGTCACAGATCTTATACGTAAAGTAATTCCCACACACACTAGTCCTAAACCGTTTCAAATCCAACTTCCAACCATTGTTGCGAGTTGGGTTATCATTTAAACTAAACATACTTCTAAAATCGACATCGTTCAACCCGCGTAAGAGCTTGAAAACCTCGATCAGTTGACCGCGCAGCCTCCGAGTTTCAAGCGAAACAAGTTCAGGGCGCGTAACCGTCGATTGTAGCCCATATGCCTAACGGAAGGGATTAACTTTGCGGCCCTCGCCTGCACTCGCTCCAGCCTCTCAATATCTTTCCTGAGGGTGGGCGACCAGAACTGCACAGCATACTCCAGGTGCGGCCGAACAAGGGAATTGTACAGTGAGAGCACAATCTCCTTGTTCCGAAACTGAAATTGCCTCCTGATATAACCCAATAGTTTCTGGGCTTTCTTTTCCACCTCTACACACTGTTTCGTAAACTTAGATCGCTGCTAATTAGCACACCCAAGTCCTTTTCTAAATCAGTCACCTCGATATTACTACCCAACATCGAGTAGTCCGACTTGGGATTGGCGTAGCCAATGTGCATCACTTTGCATTTATCCAAGTTAAACGGCATTTGCCATTTTTCGGACCACTCTCCTATCCTACCTAGGTCCGCACGCAGTTCCTCGATCGCTTCGGGCGTCCCAACATTGGCCCCAGCTTGGTGTCATCAGCGAATTTGGCGATCCGACTGATGATACCACCGTCGATATCATTTATGTAAATGATAAACAACAGCGGCCCCAAAACGGAACCCTGAGGAACCCCACTAGTGACCGAGGCCAACCCGAACTAGCCCCTTTAATTACCACCCTCTGCCGCCTATTCCTCAGCCAGTTTTCAATCCACCTACCTATTTCCCCACCGATACCCAGCGCGCGCACTTTCGCCATTAGCCGGCGGTGAGGTACCTTATCAAAGGCTTTCTGAAAGTCGAGATAAGTATATCAATCGCCCTACTCTTATCGTACTTACTCAACATGACGTGGAAAAACTCGAGCAAGTTGTGAGACACGACCTATGCCGTCTAAACCCATGTTGGGAGTCCCCAAGCAGCTTGTAGGAATCCAAATGGTCAACGATCCTATCAGCTATTATCCCTTCTAATAATTTACCTACAACTGAAGTGAGCTAATGGGACGATAGTTCCCTGGACTTTCGTGATCCCCTTTCTTAAAGATAGGGGTCACGTTGGCTTCCCTCCATCACCAGGCACCTGGCCCATCTCCAACGATTTGTTGAAGACTGTAGCCAGGTGGGAGAGAGAGAGAGATAGATAATTACATAGATAGATATGCAAATAGTTTCAAGGCAGTTTTAAACATTTACTGGATTAATAAATATTACACATAGGTCCGGATGTTTTGGTTTATATATATAATATTATATATATATAATATATATTATATATATATATATATATAATAATATGTGTGTGTGACGCTTGAGCCCTTACCCTTATAATTGTTTCCTGATGCAGGAGAGAGTTACTCTTCTGAGCTCGATATGCAACGTATCCAGGCATACCTGGTTCATCTGGGATTTTTTTTAGTTAATCTTTTACATGATTTTCGAGGACTTTCTGTTTCCACAAACGTTATATTTCGGAGATATTTTGGGATATGTTAAACAGTCTTGGCTTGTTCCTCTGATTACGAAATTAGTCTCTTTCAGGGTTAATATTTTTCCTTATTTTACCATTAAGTTTTTTGGTATTCGGGATTTTCTACCTCAGTTTGGTTGCGTAGTGGATTTATTTTAAGATTCGGGACCTGTCCTTCAGTTGTTTTTCATATATAAATGATATTGTGATTCTCTCTTCTTCAAAATATCCCCAAATTATAGATCCAGTTTCCTTACCCTTTCCCAGTAGTTTAATCCTTAATCCTTTGAGTACATTTATTTTTGCAGTGATTTCCTTGTATTTCTTACAGCTGCTTAGTTTTATCTTTATATGGGGTCGTTAGAACCAAGCAGTATTCAAATGTTGGTATTATATATATATATATATATATATATATATACACACACACACACACACACGCATATATATATATATATATATACATATTATATATATATATATATATATACACCTTTCCTCTCAACCTTTCAAATGTTCCGTGCGATGATTCCTCATTTCACGAAGGTTAAGCTTGTCGCCCCTCCTCTCGAGTTGGCCTAGTGAAGTAGTGAGTTGGTTTCTTGTACTCTCCACCTCACGTAGCCAGGTACGCCCCGCTCACCGGGGATTGTTCTGAGCCAGGCGTTTAATCTTCTTTTCAAGATGTCCACTGCAACACAACTCTTGTTCCTTAGGTCTTTGGGCAGCTGATTAAACAGTTTTGGTCCTCTCACAACAAAACTATTTTCTTTCAGGGTTAAGGATGTTCCCTGTCTAGCCTTTAATTTGGGAACACGACACAGTGTTCCTTTTCTACTATCCACTACTGTTTGGGGAGTTACAGGGTTCAGAGTAAGATTAGGTACTAGTTTCTCCATTATTTTGCAAGTGTAAATAATGGTGTATCTCTCTTTCTTCCTTTCCATTGAATATAGGTTTAATTCGCGTAACATTTCCCAATAGTTTAGTCCTTTGCACCCCTTAATCTTGGCTGTGAAACTTCTCTGAATCCCTTCTACTGTAGTTGTCTAATGTCTTCTTTTTTATATGGGCATGTTAGAACCGAGCAGTATTCCAAGTTGGGTATGATCAGTGTTTTCAATAGAGGAATCATTAGATTCCTATCCCTTCGTTTAAAGGTTCTCAGTATCTGCCCAGTTACTCTCTTTGCTCTGTTTACTGCTATCTTATTTTGTGTTTCAAATTTCGCATCATCAGTCACTACAACCCTTAAATCTTTTGCTTTAGAATTTCTCTGAATTTCCTGTCCATTTGGGGTATAATATTCCATGGATTTTAGGTCCTCTCTTTTTCCGTACCGTAACAGCTGAAATTCTGTGTTAAACTTATATATATATATATATATATATATCACTGTTCTCATTAGCAGTTCTTTTTTTTGTGACTCATTTATCTTGTGAGCAATCCAGCATGCTCTCGAACACACTTCCTCTTTTCCTCACTACACATACATACATCTTACACACTACATAATCTTTACAAAATTGAGAAACAAAAGACGCCTTTAAGAGCATCAGGTTCCCCTGGGGAGGGAACCATAAATGTTTCCACTTCTGACTGCCCTGCTGCCGGTACCGAGAATGCAGACCCGGCAGTGCTGCCACCACTTCGCGATGTCCTGGCCCTCTGTCTCATTCACTTTCCGTAAACTTCTGCAACATTCGTCGCCTTCTCCAATACTTTCCAATCTGCTCAACACCCCCTCTTCTTCTCTAAACCTCACCTTCTCCTCGACGAAACTCAGGTGTCTGAAACGATTGACAACGAACCCTTTTCTGTAAATTCTATTTTTTCTATATTCAGTTTCATTCCAAAGGTGGATGTTGCGTATATACAGTATGTGCAACGACCTAACTTGCTCTCATATTCCCAAACTTGATTCTTCCGAATTCTACACCCACTGGCTACGACTTACATGCCAATCTCTGTCTAAATGCACCTGCGCTGTCTACCTTTTCCTAATTCTATTGCCTATCCAAAACTTTTTGACTACCTCACTCACAAAATGGAACACATTCTATCCCATTCTCCTTTCGCTGAAATCTCCATTTTAAGTTATTTCAATGTTCACCACCGCCTTTGGCTTTCTTCCCATTTCGCTGACATCCCTGGTGAACTAGCTTACAACTTTTCTATCCTAAATAACCTAGAGCAGATTGTACAGCACCCTACTCGTATCCCCGATGGCCTTGGAGATAGGCTCAACATTCTGGATTTATTTCTAATAATTCATCTTTCTTCTTAATCTGTCAAACCTTTTTCGATTTCGCCTCCTCCGACCACAACTTTATATCTGCTTCCTGTCCTATCGCTCCAGTTTGGCCTTTGGATCCTCCCAAGAGGAGGCAACTTCGGCATTTCGGCGCCGCCGATTGGGTCCCTTAGGCAGTACTTTTTTGATTTCTCATGGAATGATTACTGTTTCCGTGGCCAGGGCCCCTCCGAATTCGCTGAGCGCATCAGGGAGGTGATTCTCTCGGGCATGAAGGCGTACATTCCGTATTCTTTTCTACTACTAATTCAAAACAAAAACCTTTGGTTTAAATTTGCTTGTTCCAATGCTATTCACAACAGAGAGAAGAGGAGGTTTACAGAAGATACCATTTCCATCCAACAACTGACTCCCACTCTACTTACATTTCTGCCCAGAATCGTGCAAAAAAAATCTGTTCTTCGATTCGTCGAAAATTCCTTCATCAGACAAAAATGTGAAAACCTGTCTAATTCTAATTCTTCTCGCTCTTTCTGATACCTAGCTAGAAGTTCGCTCTCATTCAGTCTGTCCCGAAGACGGGTGATCCCTCTCAACCCTCCAACTATCGTTCAGTTGCTTTGATTTCTTGCCTTTCTAACGTTTTTGAATCTAGCCTTAATCGGAAGATTCTTAAACACCTCCCTACACAGTCTTCTTTCAGATCGTTAGGATGGGTTCTGCAAAGGTCGCTCTTCTGGCGATCTTCTTGCATATCTCTCTCACTCTTGATCATCCTCCTTTCGGAATTTCAGTGAAACCTTTGCTATTGCGCTAGGCATATCAAAAGCTTTTCATAGAGTCTGGCACAAATCCTTAATTTCCAAACTGTCCTCCTTCGGTTTCTATTCTTCTATCTGTGCCTTCATCTCTGATTTCCTTTCTGGCCGATCTATAGCTGCAGTTGTAAATGGCCACTGTTCCTTCCGTAATTTTTTAATAGTCGTGTTCCTCGGCTCTGTCCTGCCACCCACTCTCTTCCTTTTGTTTATCAGTGATTTTTTAAGTCGCACTTTCCGCCCTATCCACTCCTATGCCGATGATTCCACTCTTCACTTCTCCACCCGCTTCACAAAGCGTCCCTTTCAACAGTCACTCCATCCTTCGCGTGAGCCTGCTTTGGTGCACCTGGCCTTTGATCTTTCTATTATCTCTGATTGGGGCAAATAAAACCTTGTGGTTTTCAATACCTCAAAAACTCGGTTTCTTCATCTATCTCCTCGTCACAATCTTCCACACGACTATCCCCTTACCTTGCCTTACTTTTCGTCCCCTTGGGGACGTTCCTCGATGAGTATTCGATCAGGTCTTCCCAGCATCGGAGTTGCCTATACCATTACACTTAAAACACTGTGTTGACTATGGACTTCAAACAGTAATATTACAAATGCTAATTTCCTGTTTCCGTTTTTAATGTAAAATTTACCGCAATTTTCGAATTTGTTGTTATTTCTTCTCTTTTATAGTAAGAAATTAGTAAAAATTAACTAAATATACAATCGGATAGATGCAGAGTGAGTTCTCCTTACCCACAAAAGTTAAATTTTGATGTTTTTCAAGTGAAACTGAGTTTCGGAGCAAGAACTTACTATAAAACTCGATTAGGTTATAGTTGGTTAGACTAATGTTAGGTTAGGTTATGATTGGTCAAAATAAGTTAGGTGAGGAAATATTAGCCCTTCCCATTTGGCGCCGTTTCACGTTTGGTCATTTCCATTTGAGGACGGAAAATGGAAATGAGAATGACATTGAGTGGGAAGTAATCATAATTTTCTCCTCAAAAATAGTCAAGCTATGTATTATACATGGAATTAAAACTCTTGCGTTTTCATTAAGTGATAGATATTTCATTATACATCTATTATTTTAAATGATTTTATTGGCTACAGTGGGTAAAAACATTTCCTGTGTTTCTACGAACAGACTATCAAAATTCTGAAGGTGATCTCCAGCATATTCATTAAAAAAAATTCACCATTTATAATAGAATTGAAGAACGTAGGGCTTAGGCAGTGACATAAAGTCGCTGATACTTAGTGACTCTTTATAAAACTGTGTTTCAAAAATATCATTACCCCCACTGGCATAACGCCTTCTACTGACACAATAAGCCCTATTTCAAGAACAATTCGAACTGGTAAGAGATGAAAGCCACAGTAAAATAGACAGTTTATTTAAAGTACATAAGTTTTCAATATAAGTACATAAGTTTTCAATTTTTGAAAATTCACCATTTATAATAGAATCGAAGAACGTAGGGCTTAGGCAGTGACATAAAGTCGCTGATACTTAGTGACTGTTTATAAAACTGTGTTTCAAAAATCTCATTACCCCCACTGGCATAACGCCTTCTACTGACACAATAAGCCCTATTTCAAGAACAATTCGAACTGGTAAGAGATGAAAGCCACAGTAAAATAGACAGTTTATTTAAAGTACATAAGTTTTCAATCAACTCTATGACCTTCAAGTGCGAATAACAGGTAAAGGAAAGTAAAGGAGTGGGGAAAGGTCAGAAAGGGTGCGAAGTAATCGGAAGTTAGGAACAGATATTAAAGTTAGGAAGAGTTAGGAACAGATATTAATACAAACAAGAGTTAAAAAAAGTTAAAAAGTGAAGACGAAAAAGGCAGACTTGGCTTGTTTAAGGTACACATTGGATTACTAAGTTAACAGCGGCAGCAATGAATAAGACACTACTACTACTCCTCCTCCTACTACTACTACTACTACTACTACTACTCATAAATAATATTTTTCTGGTAGACTTTCAATAATAGTTTTACTGCAGCTGATTATTGTTTTGAAAAACATTATTAGTTAAGAAGATAAAAAACCGGACATTGGATGAAATCGGGAATATGTTTGATTGAGGTGGATTCAACTCTTCTTCGAGAGTAAGTAAAATATTAAAAAATATAAATAAAAAAATTCCTTGGGAATAAATAAAAAATTTAAAAATTTTAAAAATTGCTGGCAGTAATAGTGACGTTCCAGACTATTGGGTGGTTAAGAGTGTTGTAATGCTTTAAAATAGCATTATTTTCATTGGTAGTTTTGAAGGTTCGTTTGTGTTCATTACTACTTGTAAATAAATTTAAAATCGATCGTAAGACCCCTAAGGCTAAATATGTGCCCGAGGTAGTTATTTTATGAACGGACTATTTAGTTTCAAATATAGACCTACTTAGAGAGTTAACTTGGCGGGCAACAAATTGTCCTACTGTTTCCAGCTTTGGTTTTAGATCCAGAATAAAATGTTTGCAAGGAAAAAGACATCGTGTAAAGGTTAGGTCGAGTGTTGGAGGACGGGGAAGGGAGGTTGTAATGTCAGAGACGGGGTTTATTAAGGTTGAGTTAATGAGAGTGGAGTAATAGCACAACATTTTGAAGGGAGATGCTTGGCGGTTAATTTCTTAATCTAAGAACTTGGTATCGCAAAGACGGGAAACTCTTAGATAAAGAGGAAAGAGAACGAACGTTTTTCCTGTGGAGGATGGTGGAAAAAATAATGAATACAGATTCCAGCCAGCGGAAACTTGCGATAGACGGCAAATCTAAAAGATGAAGCCATGCGGTGCATTACGAGGCTGAGAAAGGGCAAATATCCTGAATGAATTATTCCATTCAACAGCGAAGGTGATGGAAGGAGAAAGACTATTGAGCTGATCAAAGAAACGGGCAAAATCTTAGTTAACTGACTAAAGTGCAAACATATAATCAATGTAATGTAGTCATAAAGGAGGGATAACGAGGAATAAAGGAAGAGGCAGATTCCAAATACTTCTTGCAGATGATAACAAGGACGGGAGAGAAGGAGAAACCTTGAGATTCCACGCATAGACGGATCACAACTAAAAAGGTTTTACTGGGTATAGGAAGCGTTAAGAGTTCTTTACTGTGTTTTGCCAGTAGAAGGTGAAGAACATCAAAAAGAATACTGGAAATAAAAAACAAAAAATCAACCAAAACAAAACGCAACCTACGCGGAAACAACAAACAACCACCAAATGCAATTAACAAACAACCTATTACGGTCCACATAATCGGACTAGAAATGATGACTGTATCTTTATAGTAGACATAGGAAATTTGTCATACCTTGAATCTCTTAACACTATTTTAAATAAAATGACGAGACATTAAAGAATACCAAAAACTTTGATATAAAGTATAAAGAAGAATACAGTGAATTTGGCTTTTATAAATTCAGAGGAAATGTATGATAAAGGAAATGCAAGAAAATGCAGTGAGAATTGTTTATTTTCAGAGTTAAACTTATGCACGAGCTACAGTAAGTGTGAGGTGATTGGTAATATGTTATGTAAAGGAAGTGGAGGGCGCGGTAAAAACGACAGCGTTAGTGACAATGAATATGACTTTAAAAGAGAAAGAATGGAATCTGTTTCAACTGGTGTTTGCTGAAGATGTGATATGTCTAGAGCAAATGATAACACTGGCCAACAAGTACTTTTCATCATATCAATTATGGGTGGGCTAGATAGCTGTTGGGACGCTGATTCCAAATCTGTTTTCGGTTTTCCTCTAGCACGTCTAGTTTTCGAGATGAGACCGATCATAATATATATAATAAATATAATAATATAATATAAGTTATATATAATATATATATATATAATATATATATATTATAATATATAATATAATATATATATATATTATATATATATATATTATATATATAATATATATACTCTATACAGGGTGTTTCTAAAGTAACCATCTATTTTGCGAAATAATATGAATTATAAAAAAAACACCTTTAAAACATGAAAATATATATATATATTTGTAAGCTCGGCACACATTGTTGCTCTTCGTGGATAATCTTCTTCTTGTAAGTTGTGGAACACTTGAATGTGGTATGGCTTTTTCTTTAAATCATAACGTAGAATTCTGTAAACCGTTGTTTGTGGAATTTCTAATCTGTGGGATGCCCTCCGAATCGATAATTGTGGATCCTCTTCGAATGCTTCTTGAACAGATTCGATTCTTTCGTGAGATCTTCTTGGCCGTCCAGATCTACGCTCGTCATGCACAGATCCAGTCCTCATAAATTTGTTTACTAATTCGCGAATAGCCTGGTCTCTAGGGCCTGTTTACGAAACCTTCTCTCAAACTTTTCTCTAATTTCATTGCACTTCATGCCTTTTATCCTGCAGTTACTACATAAACCCGTTCTTGCACATTCATCATCAATGATATGGGTCTGAAAATAAATAAAATAATTAACAAAAAATCGTGTAAAGCAATTGAAATATTATAAATACATGAATTTTGTATAACAATGCACATACCATTATGCCAATATAACAATTGTTTAAAATCCCCCTATTTCACCAAAATAGATGGTTACTTTAGAAACACCCTGTATATACTGGGTGATCCAGATAAATGGGACCCATAAAAAAAAGCCAAATATTCTTAATATTTAATTCCTTTCATAAAAACTATATATCATTCGAAAGAGTAGAGTTACAAGTTTATTATGAAATATTTATTTTTTAAAAATGACTCCTTTCAAATGTGCTCCATTAGTTGCCAAGCATTCCAGTGTTCTCGCTTGTAAGTTCTGCATCACTTTTGCAAGAGTGTGCGGTGGTATGGCCTGTATCTCATTTGTGATGGCGGCCTTCAATTCTTGCAAGGTCGTTGGGTTATTTCTGTAGACCTCTCTTTAAATATCCCCAGAGATAATAATCTAAGGGAGAAAAATCCGGAGACCTTGGGGCCATTCAACGTCTCCAAATCTTGAGATTAACTCGCCTGGAAACGTTTGACGCAAAAACTGCCATGCAGTTCCTCGTGGTATGGCAGGTAGCTCCGTCTTGTTGGAACCAGTGGTTTCTAGACAAAGATCTCTTAATTTAGGAATAAGGAAATCGGTCAACATTTTTTCGTAGCGATCACCATTTACAGTGACCGTGTTTCCGGTGGAATCCTCGAAAAAGTACGGCCCTATGATCTGAGATGCAGTAAGACCACACCAAACAGTTACACGCTGACTATGCAACGAGACTTCGGTAATATTCAATGGATTTTCTGTTGCCCAGAAACGACAATTTTGTTTGTTTACAGTTCCATTCAAGTGAAAATGGGCTTCGTCTGACATAATCAAAGTTGCTTGAAAATTGGTGGTGTCATTTACCTTCTGTTGGATCCATTGACAGAATTGTCGTCTTCGTGCGAAATCTCCATCGTTTAGTTGTTGCACTGTTTGAATTTTATATGGAAAGAGCATTAAATTTTGCTTGAATATACGGTGTGTTGTTCCATATCCAACTCCTAACAGCTGAGAAGCACGTCTGATGCTTATGTTAGGATTATCCTGTACAATTTCATGAGTTCTGTTAATGATCTCGTCTATCCTTGCTGTGCGCACTCTTCCAGTTGGTTTTCTTTTTCCAATGCTGCCAGTTAGGGAAAAATTTCTGACACACCGACGGATTACTTTCTTAGAAGGTGATTTTGACATCTGAAAATTTGTCTTGAAAGATCTTTGAGCTGAAACTACACTTCTTCCATGCTCATAATATTGCTCAGTTATGAAACGCAGCTGTTCCACAGTCCATGCAGTCATCTTGAAGGGTTAGTTTTAACTAACACTTTATTTTGTTTTGTATCTTATCTTGTCTTGTATTGTCAAAACCTGTACAATCCTGTACAAACTTGTAACTATCCTCTTTCGAATGATGCGTATGATTTTATAAAAGGACTTATATTTTAAGAGTTACAGGGGTTTCTTTTGGGTCCCATTTCTCTGGATCACCCTTTATTATTTATATATATATATATTATATATATATATATAAAATATAATATAATACTATACATAATATACAGGGTGTACATAAAATCAGGATCTATTTTTGTGAAGCACTTGGAAATTATATGGAATTCAATCATGAAATGATAAAGTGGTAACATTTATTAAATAATTAAGAGTAGGATTCGACGTGACGCCCATCAGTATTCCTGCACAGCTCAAATCGTTCCGCAGCATTTCTAAACACATTCTGGAGCATTTGCGGGGTTATGTTATCTGCAGCAGTTCGTATACGTGTACGTAAGTTTTCAAGACTCGTAATCTTCGTCTGATAGACGTGCGATTTGATAAAGCCCATGCAAAGAAATCTAAAGGGGTTAAATCTGGTGATCTCGCTGGCCAAGGTCTTTTGTTGCTTCGCGTCCGATCCAGCGATTTGGAAAACGTCCATTTAGATAATCCTGAACAATTTTGGCATAGTGACAAGGAGCACCATCATGTTGATAGACGACGGTACTAACAATCCTATCCCCAATCAGCTGAGGTTCAAGGAATTGCTGCAACATGTCCAAATAAATAAGCCCGTAACTGTAGCTTCAGCAAAGAAAAAAGGACCATAAACCTTAGATTTTTTTAAACCCATCCAGACATTAACTTTAGGTGAGTCTCTTTCCCAATTTTGGACGAAATCATTCGGTCTTTCATCTGCCCAAATTGGACAGTTATGGCGATTTACTTTTCCACATGTATGGAAAGTGGCTTCATCACTAAAGAGAATGTTTGTCCATTAAATTGTCACTCCAGATTTGTTCTACGAGATCCACACACAGCACTTCGTCGAGAGAAATCTTCCTCATGTAAATCATGTAAAACCCGCAAATGATAGCTTTTCTTCTGCAAATTAACTTTCAGAATTTTGTTCACAGATGACGTCGGAAGGCCGAGTCTGTGTGATGCAGCACGAACGGACGTACGTGGCTCCTCAGTGATAATTCCGCGTACTGCATTCACGGTAAGATCTGACATACACGGTCGTCCTGATCTTGCTTCATCATTTACAGATTCCGTTCGTTTAAATTTGTTCACCAATTTTCGTAATGTCTTGTCTATTGGCCCCGGCTTATGAAATCTCCTTCTAAACTTCTCTCTGATGTCATTGTATTTCTTTCCTTCGATTCGCCAAATTACTATTGCCACACGCTCTTCTGTATTCATTCTAAGGGCTTCTGAAAAGAAAAATAGAAAAAATAATTATTTCACAAAAATAGATCCTGACTTTATGTACACCCTGTATATAATATGCATAAACTATATATAATATAATACTATATATACAATATATAATATGCGTCCTTTATACATGTAGCGGAGTATTTTTCGTTGTAGCTTAGGTGTACTGTAGGTTTTTGTTTTACCGTTTCTGTACCTTCACGTATGGCATTTTGTCGTTTCAACTTAGGCTTTTCGCAGGTTGTCTTCTTGTATTTTAGGGGAGAGCAGTTGCTGGCCACAAATTTGCAAACGTTGCACATGTACACCCTTTTATTCTTTGGCGTAACAGTCACATGTCTATTTTTAGGTGATTTACATCAACCCACTCGTCGATCATTATGCCTCGAATGTGTAAAAATCACCCCGACAATTTCTGTTACGTGTGCGGCTCATTCGCGACTAAATGACAACGGCGTACAATCACGATGGATCTTCGGAAAACTTACCGGTTATACTTCGGCTATCCACTAGGTGCCCAAAATAAGGCGTGGGCGCCATATGTTATCTGTACGGTTTGTTCGAATGGATTACGTGACTGGTTCAACCAAAACAAAAAGTCGATGCCGTTCGCTATACCCATGATATGGAGGGAACCGAGAGACCATCATCGTGATTGTTACTTTTGCAATGTTAACATAACTGGATTCTCCGTGAAAAACAAGCATAACATCGTTTATCCGAACCTAGACTCCGCGATCAGACCGATCCCTCACGATGACACGATGCCGATTCCGGTACCTCCACAGCATGGACTCGATTCTTTAGAAGACGAAAGGGAATCCGACGATGGTGCGATTGGCGGAGATGCGGGACCTTCAGCCGATCTTGACTACACACCTGACGAAGAGCAATCGGAGCCGGAGAGGCTTACCCAAAACGAGTTGAATGACCTCATTAGAGACCTAGCCCTCTCCAAAGAGAAATCAGAACTTCTCTCCTCGAGACTCAAGCAAAAACACTTACTTGAGAAGAACGTCCGAGTGTGTCACTATCGGAAACGAAACCATGATTTCGCGACATTCTTTACAGTAGACAGTCCGCTCTGCTATTGACATGATATCAATCGACTTTTCGACAACTTGTCACAGGTACACACCATCTGAGTGGCGCCTCTTCATTGATTCCTCACAGCGAAGCTTGAAAGCGGTTCTCCTGCACAACGGGAACGTAAAGCCATCCATCCCGATAGCCCACTCCGTTCATCTAAGGGAGACGTACGATAACATGAATATACTACTCGAAACAATCCAATACAGCACTCATCACTGGAATATATGTGGTGATCTCAAAGTCATTGGTATGTTAATGGGCATGCAAGGAGGGTTCACGAAATATTGTTGTTTCCTATGCCTGTGGGACAGCCGTGCTACCGCGGATCATTACATCAGACGTGACTGGCATCAAAGAAGCATATACGAGCCACGAACGGGCAGTGTCCAATGTATTCCTTTAGTTGATCCAAAGAAGATTTTCCTGCCACCTCTCCACATTAAGCTCGGTTTAATGAAAAATTTTGTGAAAGCGATGGGTAAGGCGAATTCGAGAGGGTTTCGATATCTTGTTGAGAAGTTTGCAAATATCAGTGCCGCGAAATTGAAGGAGAGAATCTTTGTGGGGCCCTTTAGAACTAAAAGCATTGCAGGCTTTCAAATGGATTTGTGGAAACTTCTTGGGTAACCAAAAGTCCCCCGCATACAAATATGGAGTTCAGAAACTGCTCGATGCATATCAAGAAATGGGCTGTCGCATGTCTTTGAAAATACATTTTTTACATTCGCATCTAGATTTCTTTCCCGTAAACCTTGGTGCGGTGAGTGACAAACAGGGACAACGCTTCCATCAAGACATCCAGTCAATGGGAAATCGCTACCAACGTTTCTGGAACGAAAGTATGCTGGCAGACTACTGCTGGATGTTGTACCGCGACGATCGGGACAAGGTTTACAAAAGAAAATCGTACTCGCAACGTTTTTAGGTTGGTGTACATTTCTTTTTATGAATAAAGTTGTACTTTTACGATAAATTGTGCTGAAATTAACACCAGTCATATTTCGATAACTAGATGTACTAGAGGAAAACTGAAAACAGATTTGGAATCAGCGTACTAAGCAGTCTAGAAAAGTGTGTATACATCTTTGATGAAAGATAAAAGTTCGATTTTGTCGACCAGTGTAATTTAAGGAGAGCGGTGATATGTATTTTTGATGCATGAGAAAATGCTGCAGAAAATGAATGTGAATAAAAAATGAATTATGAAAGAATGGGAAGAATATTATGACGAATGGAGAAATGCTGGGTGTTGTGAACTTAAATACTAGAGCTGCTTCAGGGATGAGACTAATGGGAGTAACTAGTTATTCAGAAAGTTCAGGTTACAGGAAGAAATGTTGAAAGGAGATAGGTGCGAGAGGTTTTCTTGAAGGCATATCAAATCCAGCAATGACATATTGGTAGAAAACCTTTGTTTGGCGAGAGAATTTTTCTTGAGAAGGGAGAGCAAATAAGATAACTAAACTAAAAAGCGAGACCGCATAGAATTAGCCAGCTGACCGAATGAAAAGTGAAAATATTCACTGAATATTCTCTGATACACGGACAGAAAAATCTTTTCAAGGATAAAAGATGCTTCCTAAATATCTGGATAATTGAATTTTTTTAACTACAAAAAGAAACGTATTCTATGAATAAAATAATTTCTATATAAAATATATTTTTCTTCTGGCTAAAAAAATTTAATTGTTCGAAGTTTAAAAATTAATATTCTAACCATAAAAATACATTTTTCACAATGTATGCAAGAATGAGTGACAAGACCACGGTTTCATATTCTTATATGACTTACCGGTCTTTTCGTAAAAAAGGTAAAATTAGATATACGAGTCTTGAATAGATTCTGGAAAAATGGTTTTGTTGTATGACTAACCGTATTGGAAACAAATTCTTGGCCATCTACATATAGAAATTTAGCTTTCTTTACGCTTCTTACGAGTTATTTATAAAAAGTAAATTATCAGGTATCCAGTACCTAATTATTCTTTAGTAAGTCCTTTCTGAATTTTGTAGAATCAAAAACTTCTTTGTTTAAAGTAAGAAAACATTCCTGGGGTTTTTGTTCATATTTCTTTTACAAGAAATCAAATCGTCTTTCAAAAGGATTTTCTTTTCCGAGGCAGCAATGTAGCAGAAATTGGATTTACTTTGTGATAAAAACCTACTTCCTTAGGAAGTAAAAATCTTGGCAGTGCGTGAATAATGAAGGTCTATTTAAACAATGTATAGCCAAAAAAGTTTGTTAATTGTATTAATTAAAGTCTCTTGTGACTTCAGTAATTTGTTGGCGCTAATAGAATCTGTGAAATATTAATTTCACAATTAAGGTCTAAAATTTTGACTCAAATAATGAGTGAATTCATTACAGAACTGATTTTTTTTTTTTGATTTTTACTGACCTCACTGCGAATCCTTATATACTTAACTTGTGCATTTTCGCCTTAAAAAAGTAAAATGCTTTTACTTTCGCTTTAGAAAAATAAATCTTTGCTTCATCATTTGATGAACTGAAGCTATCCTAAAATTATTTAGGTAATTTGTTCTATATTTATACATTAAAATTTCCGATTTCATTCAGTTTGTTCAATAAAATTAGGAAATTTATAAATTGAAGGTGCATTTTGTGCACCTTCATGTGATATGCTAAATTGAAAACATCGAATAAAATCGTGTACAAGAATAATACATCACCAAGTGCAGAGCAATGAAAAAGCTCCGCCATTTGACTATATTCCAGCAGCCTAACTATAGCCTAAGGCCTAAGGTATATCGGCTAGGCATTGATATCCTTATATAGTTAGTTTTTATGTAATTACATTGTTACTTATAATATAGTGTATGCAACACGGTAGTGGTAGTTACTGAAATAACAAGCCTATGCATAGTATCAAGACATCTTCGTATCAGAAAATCTTACCGGAACAGAAAACAATCCTTATAATGTGGGTTAAACTATCAATTCAAAGATTTTCAGATGAGGCGAAAACGTTTCCATGCATGTAACGCTACATGAGTAGTAAGTCCAGGAGGAAATTCTCAAAAGAGGCCTAAAAAATTGAAAACGTAACACACCCAGTATTCAAAAGGTTTAACTTCATATTCTGTTAGAAGGACGTCTTGGGGGTATTATAGGCCCTGTTGTAGCAGAGAATTGTGGTATCATTAAAATTTTATGATCATTTTTCTAAACCAAGGTAAATTTTGCGTGAATTTTTGGGGTATGCTTTGTTTTAATTGTCATTGTTCCATCAAAAATGCATCATATCTTCACCATATTTAATACATACAATAATACCATACTAAAACACAATACCAACTGGTTATTTTCTCAAACGAATTTAATTTTTTTTTTTTACAAAATATTTGTTTTATGAAAATATTGTAAATTTTCGCTTACATTTGTTAATTTGGGGAATGAAAAACCGAAACTTTTCTTTTTACATTTAAAACTGAAATTTCAATTTAGAAACGATATTGAAAAATTAAATAAATATTTAAGTCAGAAATTGTAAAATAAATATACGATATTGATGTAAATAAACTTATTTTTAAAAGTTTTTGTTTTCATAACTAGTTGTAGAAATGTAATAAAGTTCATTCACAAAAAGAGAAAGATACGCATTTGTTGTATTGATTGAAGACGGTAGTATCTTAAACATTCCACTAGCTACAATAAAATGCATGATTATTATTACTTAAGGAAACAAATAAATGTAATTTGCCCCTAGCTAAAATAACAAAGAATATCAAACTTTAGAAAAATTTATTCACTCCTTATCTATGACGGGCATAATATTGTTGAATCATCCCTGACTGAATCAGAATCACTGCCATCAGTAACTTCTTGAATATTTTCACATAGTTTACCAGCCATGCAAATGCATACTTCCGTACATGTAAAGTTATTGGCTTGGCACTGACACAAATCAACGCGTTTGCAGGCTGATCTTTTACATCTGCAGGATGTAGGAGCAGGTTCTTTTGACATCAAAAGGAGGGACAAGTTGCCCGTCATCAATCTCCCACCCGTGACATTCAGGAGATGGCATGTTCTGCTGTGCTTCCAATTATATTTTCCAGGTTAACGACTGAAAGTTGACCCTCTCCAGATGATGTTTTAAACTATTAGATGTAGGGGGGAGGGTCCATTCCTTTGTCCCTTTTGACAACGTGTGCTCTTGACTGAAGCGTCTACTTTCCTAGCACAATATCTGCGGACAATTCAATACTTTCTCCGATTTGGGACAAAGTTTGTTGATAGTCTGCTGACGCTCTTACCATTTTTAGGCACTTCTTTCCACTACCACAGAATGAACTTGTGCTATCACACCCAGTGAAAGTCTGCAATCCTGAAAGAGCCGAACACATACTTGGTCCAAGGTTACTTGCAATATCGTGGATAGAAATGTATCTAAGTTTATTTTTTGTTCCAGTGTAAAACCACAACTCAGGAGGACACTGGAACGTGTTGTATAGATATATTTTCAATAAAGCTACATCGGTGACTGGGGACTGGGTTATAACTCTTGGATAATCGTCAGAGGCATGAAGAATATGAAACATCCTCCGAATGTCGATTTCTTCATAGTCACATCGAAGTTCCTCAGCAGGACGAACATAGTTGTTCAATACAATTACTGCTTCCATTCCATTCTTGAATCCACTGGCCAGGATTACCTTCTTACCAGGCGGCAAACTACTAGGACCCTTTTCACACCACGTTTTACTTAGATATGCAGTAAGGTTGGCGTTGTTTACTAGGCTGCTGATATATTTGTCCCATTGCTTTGGTACAGATGTATTAGCTCCACATATTTTCACCCTTAATGAATTAGGGATTCCTCGTCGTGTACGTTCTCCGGCTTTGATGGAATCCTCTTTGTCGTAGCGGTCGAAGATAACGTCAATTTTGTTGCAGTCCCGTTGGTGAATTGGTTGTACAAGAAGTTTTCAATACTTATCAGCTAGTTCTTCAAATGTGCTGGCTCCTCCACTTTTTACCATTTCCACAGTTGACATTGCACTCACTATACTGTATATGAAACTGGTATTGGAGCTTCTGGTATTGGATATCTGAACTGGACTTCTACTTCCTTTTTAAGTTCTGAAAGAACTTACCTTCTTGTAAGCTCTTTCTTGACGTTGCATTTAGGATATTCTGCAAAGATACTGTATGTCACTAGAGTAAATCAGCTCTGGTTTGGAAAAATTTGAAGGCTGATAGAAAACAACGGTGTCTTGATAGTGTTTTCGGAGCCTGATCTTCAGCCTTTCAGATCGGTAGTTGTCTGCTGGTACACCTCTTTTCTCTAGATAATATTTGTACCGTGTTAACAGGAAATTCATAGCATACGTTTTATTGTCCAATATTCCTTGATGTTATTTGCTACCAGATCTTGGCGTGCTTTAGAGAACATATCTTCGTTTTCTGGTTCTTTTTATGACTTAAACTCTACATTTCTTGTTGCAACATACTGAGCTTTGCAAACTTCGTGGTACTTGGTTTCTGCAGTTATTAGGTCAACCGCTTGTATTCTAGTCAACATGGCAAAATCATTTCTTTCCTTTGCCGCCTCTAGGAGTGTATTGCAAGCTGAGAATGTTGCAATTAGTAAGAGCTTTAAATGCAAAAAACTTCACTTTTTTCTACGTGAAGGTCAAAATATGAAAATAAAAACCCACTCTAATAGAGAGTTTATTTCCACAACAGTTTCGACGCCCACTGGCATCCTCCTCGGGTGGATACAGAAAAACGAATGAACCAAAACAAGAGGGAAAAACACTCCAGGGACCGACCGTTAAGAAATTCGCACCTAGGTTAGATCCCATTCTCCCGACACCGGAAGGGCATTTTCATTAAGTACATTCGCACAAATTTAAAGCTATCTTCCTGTTCTAAACATACAGATTCTATTATTTTTTTTATTTTTTACATAATTATTACATTTATTATTAAATTTATTACATTTAATATTGCATAATTATTTATTACAGAAATTATAAATTTATTATTACATTGGTTATTACATTGTTGTTTATTATACAGAACTTATAAACCGAAAAAGAATGAAAAAGGCGATTAGGAAACAATCCAGAGACCATTGAGAAATTCGCACCTAGGTTAGATACCGTTCTCCCGACACCGGAAGGGCATTTTATTACAGGGTCCCGCTTATAAGAACATTCGCACAAATTAAAACTATCTTCTTGTTCTATACATACAGATTCTAATATTTTGACATAATTACTGCATTTATTATTGCATTTACATTTTTTTAACATTTATTATTATTACCTTTACCCTAATTATTAAATTTATAATATTACCTTTATTATTACATCTGTTGCATTTATATTTATTTCCACATTTATTACTTCCATTATTACATTTACTAAAAGCGAGTAAGGAGACAATCCAGAGACCTTTAAGAAATTCACACTTAGGTTAGAACACGTTCCCCCGACTCCGTAAAGGATTTTTTGACCAAGAATCTCATTAAAGGGTCTAACTTATAAGTGCCTTCGCACAGATTAAAATTATCTACTTTTTCTATACACACAGATTCTATTATTTTTCTTTTGACATAATTATTACATTTATAAAGTACCTTACTTGATTCCCAATCTACAGCATGATTATTTTGGCTGGCGTGATAAAAATGGCATTATTAGTATTACAACTTCTGAAGGCATATTTTGTTCTTTAATACGGGTTTCAATATTTCTTCCAGTTTCTCCCACGTATACTACTAAATCACAACTTTTACAGGGAATGCTGTACACACAGGCTTGTTCCTCTTTTGCAACGTTATTCCTAACCAATTTACTTTTCACGGTAGACGAATATTTGAACACAAAGCAAACTTAAAATCTTTTGTCAACGGTTTTACTCTTTCTAAGCCGGCAATGTAAGGCAAACTCACACATTGTTTTTGGTTAACTGAAGGTTCCCGAGGGGCATAAAAGATTTTCTGGATTTTAGTAAATGTAATAATGGAAGTAATAAATGTGGAAATAAATATAAATGCAACAGATGTAATAATAAAGGTGATATTATAAATTTAATAATTAGGGTAAAGGTAATAATAATAAATGTTAAAAAAATGTAAATGCAATAATAAATGCAGTAATTATGTCAAAATATTAGAATCTGTATGTATAGAACAAGAAGATAGTTTTAATTTGTGCGAATGTTCTTATAAGCGGGACCCTGTAATAAAATGCCCTTCCGGTGTCGGGAGAACGGTATCTAACCTAGGTGCGAATTTCTCAATGGTCTCTGGATTGTTTCCTAATCGCCTTTTTCATTCGTTTTTCGGTTTATAAGTTCTGTATAATAAACAACAATGTAATAACCAATGTAATAATAAATTTATAATATCTGTAATAAATAATTATGCAATATTAAATGTAATAAATTTAATAATAAATGTAATAATTATGTAAAAAATAAAAAAATAATAGAATCTGTATGTTTAGAACAGGAAGATAGTTTTAAATTTGTGCGAATGTACTTAATGAAAATGCCCTTCCGGTGTCGGGAGAATGGGATCTAACCTAGGTGCGAATTTCTTAACGGTCGGTCCCTGGAGTGTTTTTCCCTCTTGTTTTGGTTCATTCGTTTTTCTGTATCCACCCGAGGAGGATGCCAGTGGGCGTCGAAACTGTTGCGGAAATAAACTCTGTCTATTAGAGTAAGAGCTTTTTTTACTTTTTTTACGAGTAATCTTCTGACAAAACATACACAAGGACGAGTCGTGTTTGGTATAAGTGACCGTGAAGATCTTAGTGTTGTGAATTCATCTTCTTTTCTACTTTCGTCATTCATAGGAACTGGAGATGGGATCATGGATCGCCTAGCGAATTTCAGGTTGCGCGAACTTGTGTATTTGGCATAACAATTTCTGTGCCAAACAATTCATAGTTTGGTGAGATTGTCTAAATCTTGTCTTAGTCTCGTGTACACTTCATCTTCTCTGTGTTTTGTAGCCTCGATATATTTTGATATGCCAATTTCAGATGATCTGCTTACAGTTTCACTGGTGTCTGCTTGACAAATTAAACATTTATTGCAATCTTTTCTCTTTGTTCGTTTCTTAGATTAGAGGTAAAAAGCAGCCTCCTCATCACATTCCTCAGTGTCCATTTTTATCTGAAATATTTAACTACGGTAAATATATTAATTTATATGTGTAAATGAAGTTCGTGTATGCAATAAAAACTCATTTTCTATATATATCAGTTGATTGTCCATACGTGTGACAAATATAATAGAGATGGATGAACTATTAAAGTAGTTATGAGGTATTAATTTAGCCTTATACCTTAAATAAAATGGTCTCATTTGATACCGTAGTATATCATACAAAACCTTTTGTACAAAATTAGCTATACCATAATTCTTTGGTACAACAGGGTTGAAATAGTTCCTAAGACACCTAGGAAACATGTCCAAGTGTCAAACCTTTTGAATACTGGGTGTGGTACGTCAACATTTTTTTTATGGATCTCCTCTTGGACTGCGGACAGTTGGCTTAAATTTTCTTTGAGATTTATTTATTATAGAATATTCACTTATTTGATTTGATATGGAAGATTTTTTCGGTTTGGCGGACTGCTACAGATATTTGCAAAACTTAGCAAATCAATTATTTACAAATTTTATCCTAAGGAAATGTCTAATTCCTAACGTAACTTAATTAAATCTAACCTAACTTAACCTACCTAACCTAACCTACCTAACCTAACTTAAATTACATTTCCTTAGGATAAAATTTGTAAATAATTGATTTGTTTAGTTTTCGCAAAAATCTGTAAATCTGTAAATCTGTAAATTTTCCACACAGAAAATATTTTGTGACAAATTTTTGCTGTATGTCACAAAATTAAATTATTTATAATAATTTGATTTGTTGTAGTAAACAAATATTTAGTTAGTCGAAGAAACTGCGTATGTTTGTTTTAAACAACAGTTTGTTTAACCTCTTAACGACCGAAGTTTCTGTAGGGTTAAGTTACAGACGTGTTAACTCTCACGGATTTTCTGTGAGACTCACGAATTTTAAGTCTCAAACTCCCTTATGTGGGATATGTTTCCAGTTATCAAAATCAGGCAGAGGCAAAATCAGGCAAAATCTCATGGATTTTCATACTTCAAGGTTGACGTCTCTGAAGTTTTGAGTGCGTGTATGGGAAACGGTACGTATTCGACCGAGTGGTCCAAAAGAGGTTAAATTAAATATAAATTATTTTTATTCGAATTACCAAGTCGTCTAGTTCATATATGAGCGTTATATATACAGAAATAAACATGAAAACATTTAACCTCAACCAAAGTCGACCCGTTTCCCTAAGATTGTTCACACAACGTACAGCGTGTTTTCCCCGTTACACCATTCCGAGTTATGAACGTGTTTAGCAAATTGGATATTTACCGTTTTGCTCTGCATTAGAATTTTATTAAATAATTTTTTTTTTTAGTAAAAAATTTATATTTGTATTTAAAAACTTTATATTTAGAAAAAAATAAAGAAATTAACCTTTTGGAAACTAAACCAACTTTATGGACGGGTGCAAGCGTGCATTTACGGATGCAAGGGTTGTCGTTTGGAGATATAATTCATTGGTGTTGATACAACATTCGCAATAAAATTTTACAATAGCAAAATGAAGCCAGAAAAATGCTGTAGTAACTAATGAAAGCAATTATTATATTCTAATTGTTGTTTCATTTGATTCAAACCAAAGGTGATTAAATGAAGTTCGTTATTTTAAAGATATGATTTTTGTTATAAAAAAAATATTAAGCCAGCAACAAGGTGTACACAAAGTCCTTTCCAGATTATAAACTTTAATTACATGAAATTCAAAGAAGACAGACAAATAAGAGGGAAAAAAACTTGATGTGTTATGCAACGACATGCAAAACAAAGGATTACTGTCTTCTTTGAATTTCATGTAATTAAAGTTTATAATCGGGAAAGAACTTTGTGTACGTCCTGTTTCTGGCTTAATTGAGAGCCTGATTGATAGCCATTGTGCCTGATTGAGAGCCATTCGTGATTGACCGAAACAAAATGGCAACTCCGCAGGAGAAAGCAAAATATGTTGTTTGGTTTGCGGAGTCAAAGTCCGTGATTACCGTTCGACGGAACTACCGCCGTCATTATGGCAAGAACGCTCCTTCCAACTATAGCATTAGGAACTGGTACCACAAGTTTCTGGAGACAGGCAGTGTGATGGATAAGCCTAGGATTGGACGTCCCAGCGTTTCAGACGAAACTGTGCCAGTGTCCAACAGGCTTTGCAACGAAGCCCTCGAAAGTCCGTTCGTCGCACCTCACGGCAACATCAGGTACTACAGGCAACAGTACAGAAAATTCTGAGGAGGAACTTGCATTGACAATGACACTATTCGTGCAAGGATTTGCGATGCCATCAACAGTGTCACGAGAGATATGCTAGCAAACGTATAGCGTGAACTCAAATTTCGCTTGGATGTGCTACGTGTAACTAACGTTGCACATGTTGAGATTTAATGAGAAACATAATAAACTTGATGTGTTATGCAATAACATGCAAAACAGAGCATTACTGTGTTTTTTTTATTTTATGTAATTAAAGTTTAGAATCGGGAAAGGAACTTGTGTACACCATATACATTTGGTACATAAATAAAGGAATTCTATTTTAATTATTTCTTTATTTGATTAAACCAAAAAGCTGTCAGTTGAACGTCTTTTGTGGTTTTTTTAATAATAGGATTTTCTCTCTCTCTCTCTCTCTCTCTCTCTCTGTATATATTAAATATATATATATATATATATATATATAGAGAGAGAGAGAGAGAGAGAGAAAGAGAGAAGATAAATACATACAAAAAAAGGCTAAAATAGCAATATAATTGCAGCGGGAAGTCAAATTAAAATTGCACAAATATTCTAAGTTTAATATAAACCGACTATTTATTTATAAGGAATTAAATAAAAATAAACCAATATCATCGATAAGAACGTTAAAATGTAATAAAAACACTTTAGTTTTTGACAATGAAACTTATGAACAGTGGAGAATATTTCTACAAATTGAAAAGAAAACTCATACACTTCAAAATTTATGTTCATTTTCAGTCGTTTTAATGCCCCCTTTTATCTTAAATTGTAAAATATTCTGCATGTTAGGTTCCTGTGAAATCTGTACATCCTTCTTGTCTCCACTGAACATTAAAAGGACAATGAAAGTACTATTTTAGCACTGACATTTGGAACTGAATAAAGTATCATCAAGAAAAAAACTTGATTAAAGGCTAAATTTGAAGTACAGGGTGAGCGAAAAGTCCCTGTGCACCTGCAAGACGTGTAGTGAACCTGTACTTGCACTGTGTTGGAAGTGGACAGGTGTACAGGGACTTTTCGCTCACCCTGTATTATTACCTTGAAATAATAAACTTTGCGACGAAATTTTCAAAAAAGCCTCCTTTTTTGTCGTAGATATCCAGGAAAGAAGTTAAAACCCAGTGAGAAATGAACCATCTAGTAAGCGTCATAAACGTTTTTATTGGCGTTTTATAAATGCTTATAACGTATTTGTAGTATTTGTAAGGAAAGTATTTGTAAGGAAACACTCAAGAAGACTTTGTTTTCAGTGCGAATGACTTTCTCAAGAAGAAGACCAACCTACATCTTTAGAAGCCTTGAATGAATTAATCCAAGAGTGAATGCGGACAGTTTGTCCCATTTATATACTTTTGGAGTTACTTTAGGTATTATGTTAAGTGTGACACCGGGCAGTAAGGAATGTGTATCTATTTTTAGCTTTCAAATCTTTTGGTTGAAATTGTGTACAAAGTGAGATTTTTCTGATTTATTGTGATAAATTAATGTATTCATACTTGCTTTGTTTTCGTTGGTCCTTTCACCCTCCACTTTTTCTGCTTCTCTCTCTCTCTCTCTCTCTCTCTCTCTCTCTCTCTCTCTCTCTCTCTCTCTCTCTCTCTCTACACACACATATATATATATATACAGCAAAAGCCCCACCCCACCCCGAAACACAATCTAGGGGGAGGGATTGGGGAGGGGTGGGTGTGTTACTAAAACCTTCCCTGGTTCTCCCTTAATGTGTATACTAAATTTGTTGCAGATTACCCTAGTCGTTTAGGGATGTATAAACGAACGTAGAACATCATGTGAATGTGGGTAAAAGTAAGTTATTGATTGTGGAGCGTGAGGGAAATTCGGACTGTCATGTGAAGGTGTGGTGAAACACTAGAGGTGGTAGAGTCTTTTAAGTATTTGGAATGTGTTTGGAACAAGAGAGGTACGAGTGCGGATGAAGTTAATAGTAGGGTAAATCAAGGGAGAAAGATAGCGGGTGCTCTGAAAGCGGTTGTGAGGAAGCGGAGACTGGGTAGAGATGTTGCAACATGTTTACATGAAGGTGTGTTAGTACCGACATTTTATTATGGGTATGAAACATTCACATGGCATGAGAGGGAGAGATCAAGGGTAAGAGCAGTTGAGATGGATAACTTGAGAAGTATGTGTAGTATGTGCCGGATTGATAGAGTGAGAAATCGTGTGGTTTTGGACAGATGTGGTGTGCGGAAGTCAGTGGAAGTGAAAATTAAGGAGAATGTTTAACATGGTTTGGAAATGTTGAAAGAATGGAAAGTGACAGAGTTGTGAAAAGAGTGTATAAGAGTGTTTGAGAAGGTAAAGGGAGGAGAGGGAGGCTGAGAAGAAGGTGGCTGAACATGATGAATGATTGTGTAAGGAAGCGTGGACTTGATCTGGGTGATGCAAGAGAAGTGGCTGCAAGTAGGTTGGAATGGAGAAGGTTTGTTAGAGGCAGGGGCGGACTGATAGCAACCTGAGCTTCTTGAAATCCGATTTTTTTCGTAGTACAGTTCGATTAGACGCTTGACCCAATTGAGAACACTCTCACTGTTTTATGATAACTGCGGGTCCGGGCTCTCGGTCCACGCCCGATTGGCCGACCGCTCAGTCCACCCCTAATTAGAGGTATGTGAGTTCGAGACGCTGTCTCTTTTATTTTTGACAAAGCTTAGAAGCACCACCACACATGACGTATGCAGCGCCGCAGGTGTAGAATTTAGGGTTTTGGGGTTGGGGGATGGGGTATGATCCACTAGGAAGCCGATGTGAATGAATGGCTATGCTTTAATGTCTACCTTTCTCTTCTTCCTTACTTTCTACATTTATATCTGAGTATGTCTGCATTCTCACACCAACTCATTTGGAAAATAAGATTTTTTTATGATGATATATATATATATACACACACACAACACACACACATATATATGTATATATATATATATATATATATATAGCCGAAAACCATGCGACTATCGGACCTTTAAAAAATGAGAACAGTGCTTTATCTGATGATCTAACAGAAGTATCTGAAATATTAAGAGCTCAGTACGAATCATCTTTCAGTATCTCAAGAACTGACAAGTTGATATGCGACAGAAACGCGTTCTTTGAAGAAGAACCACACCCGAAAGTATAACGGATTTCGACTTTACGACGGACGATATTACACAAGCCATAGGGAAACTAAAAACACACTCAGCAGCAGGACCGGATAAATGGAATGCCACACTGATTAAAAACTGCAAGAAGGCAATTACTGAGCCCCTATACTGGATATGGAGACGATCACTAGACACGGGAGAAATACGGGCATCCTGAAGAACGCGAACATAGTTCCAATATATAAAGAAGGAGATCGATCCGAGGCCAAAAACTATAGGCCAGTATCGCTTACATCCCATCTCACTAAAATATTTGAAAGAATAGTTAGACAGAAAATCTATGACTTTTTAGAAACGCAGAAAAAATTCAATGATAACCAACACGGCTTTCGGTCAGGCAGATCATGCCTATCACAACTAATGGAACACTACAACAACATTATTGATTCACTGGAAAGTAATGAAAACTATGATGTACTATACACAGACTTTGCTAAAGCGTTTGACAAGTGTGACCACGGAATCATAATACATAAACTGAAATATATGGGAATAACAGAAAAAGTAGGGAAATGGATATATAATTTCCTTAGTGAGCGGCGGCAAGTCGTTACAGTACAAGGAATATCTTCATCAGAATCAGAGGTCCTCAGCTCAGTACCACAAAGAACAGTATTAGCTCCACTACTCTTCATAATCATGCTAACTGACATAGATGAGGAAGTTACCAGAGACAGCACAGTAACATCCTTTGCGGATGATACAAAGATCAGTAGAAAAATAAGAAACCCAGAAGACAAGATCCCTACAAACCGACATAAACAGAATCTACAAGTGGACGGAAAACAACAATATGAAGTTTAACACCGAGAAATTTCAGCTATTACGGTACGGAAAAAGAGAAGACCTAAAATCCATGGAATATTATATCCCAAATGGACAGGAAATTCAGAGAAATCCCAGAGCAAAAGATTTAGGGGTTGTAATGACGGATGATGCGAAATTTGAGACACAAAATAAGATAGCAGTAAACAGAGCAAAGAGAATAACGGGACAGATATTGAGAACCTTTAAACGAAGGGATAGGAATGTAATGATTCCTCTACTGAAAACCCTGATAATACCCAAATTGGAATACTGCTCCGTCCTAACATGTTCATATAAAAAAGAAGACATTAGACAGCTGGAAGGGATCCAGAGAAGCTTCACAGCCAAGATCAAGGGGTGCAAAGAACTAAATTACTGGGAAAGGTTACGCGAACTAGACCTATACTCACTGGAAAGGAGAAGAGAGAGATACACCATTATTTACACTTGGAAAATAATGGAGAAACTAGTCCCTAATCTTACTCTGAACCCTATAACTCCCCAAACAACGGTGGACAGTAGAAACAGCAGACTGTGCCGTATTCCCAAATTGAAGGCGAGACATGGCACATCCTTAACCCTGAAAGAAAATAGTTTTGTTGTGAGAGGACCAAAACTGTTTAATCAGTTGCCCAAAGACCTAAGAAACACAAAGGGAGTTGCAGTGGAAATCTTCAAAAGAAGACTAGACGCCTGGATCATAACAATCCCCGATGAGCCGGGCGTACCTGGCTATGTGAGGTGGAGAGCGCAAGAATCAAACTCACTACTTCACCAGGCCAATTCGAGAGGAGGGGCGACAAGCTTGACCTTCGCGAAATGAGAGATCATCACGCGAAACCTTTGTAAGGTAAGGTAAGGTAAGGTAAGGTGTATACAGTATATACTGTATACTATATATATATATATATATATATATATATATATATATATATATATATATATATATATATATATTATATATATAGATATATATATATATATATATATATATATATAGATATATATATATTATATATATATATATACATACATACATACATATATATATATATATATTATATATATATCATCATAAAAAAATCTTATTTTCCAAATGAGTTGGTGTGAGAAGGCAGACATGCTCAGATATAAAATATAGAAAGTAAGGAAGAAGAGAAAGGTAGACATTAAAGCATAGCCATTCATTCACATCGGCTTCCTAGTGGATCAGACCCCACTATCTATCTATCTATATATATATATATATATATATATATATATATATATATATATATATATATCAGATATATCATGGTTGGGGTCAAATAATCTTTGTCAACTACAAATACAAATACAAACACACACTTGCAGCTTTTTTATTTGGCAAATACAAATACGAATTGTTCAAATACAAATACGAGTTTCAAATTGGCTAGTTGTGACTTCTATCAGTTAATTATTTCTTTTCGTTTTGAGACTGCTCAAGTTAAAAGTAAACAAAAGTGAGCATCACTAAAAACTATTTCGTTAATAATTAACAAAAAACAATTCATTACTGGTTGCACTTTACAAACATCAACTCTTCAAACCTGGCCCAACCTAATGACTCGCTGAGGTGTTATATTTGTCATGTATTTGAGCAAATACAGCAAATACAACGATCAAATACAAATAAAATACAAATACAAATACGTATTTGACCCCAGTCCATATATATATTGACGGTAAAAATTAGGCGGACACCTACTTCAATTCGGCAGACTCTAACTTCGAATAGGTTGATATGTGAAATTATGACTTTGTATCGTGTTATATCATTGTAGAAATTCCTTCAACCAATTGCGTTTAGACATTCTGGGATATTTGTGGAAATAGTGATACCTAATGAAATTGGATTCTTTTTGTCTCACCAAAAGCGCAACGCTAAATCATTGAATCTGTAGTACAGTATTTTCATAAACAGAATAGTTTGTAATCATTTTTAGAAACGGGAAGAGGAGCAATAGATTTTGAAAGTGATGACGCGATGAAGAATTTGTGACCCCCCCCCCCTTACCCTCAAGTCTAAACTCTTAAACTATAGGTGTCCATTCCCTATACTTCTTGACACGCAGCGATTTCATGAATTATGACGGTGACCTCGTACAAAGGTAAATTCTTTAGATTTCAGTCATTTCACCCCATGTCATTTCACTTACAACTTGTAGCATAATTATCTCTCATTGTGACTTCTTTTCCTCTTAACAATTTTACTTTTTAATAATGGTGAGTTAATTCTTCTCTAATAATAATTTGTACTTAATAATTTGTACTTAAAATACAGACAAATTTGCACTTAATTTGTAAGCTTACAATACAGACAAATTTGTGCTTTATAATTTGTACTTAAAATACAGATAAATTATTTACATATTTTAACTCCAAAGACATTTTCTCACATATTTTTTAAGTTCTTCGAGCAACGGAGAGTTTTTGGCCTTATATAACCGTTGAAATCTTTTCATAGCAGTTATACCTTAGCAGTTATACCTTATCTATAAGATCAGGGCCTCCAGCCTTCTTTAGTTAGCTTTATAAGGCTAACTAATGAAAATATCACGACATAACCTAACCAATCGTCAAGGGCGTACAGTTGACCTAACAATTGGTTAGGTTAGGTCATGATATTTTCGTTAGTTAGCCTTATAAGGCTAACTAAAGAAGGCTGGGGGCTCTGATCTTCAGGTGATCCTAACAAACTGTCATAACATCCTCAAACACAATTTAAATTTTCACGTACAAAGTAACATTCTTTTCATCGACACCCTGAATGTGACCAACCAACGTAAATTCACGAAATTCCTTGTAACATTTGTTTTTTGTTAAACATATTTTATTTATTTATTTATTTATGCTAAATAAAATAAATGACTTTTAACGTTTAAACATTTTATTTTTACGTGTGCGACTACTGTACATTTTCTACAGGGTGAGCAGAAAGTCTCTGTGCACCTGCAAAACGTGTAGTGAACCTGTACCTGCACTGTGTTGGAAGTGGAAGGTGCACAGGGACTTTTCGCTCACCCGGTATTTTAATTTTGACCTTTTAGTGGTAATAATGTTTGGGGTTGCCTAACCCCCTTCATAACGGCCATAAAGGGTCACGCGACGATTCGGGGTGGATCTACAGTTTTACCTGGGATCCAAAATCATCTAAAGGACGCTACATCGTCTGAATGCCATCACCATTCCAGCTACTGAAAAGACTCAACGCCGCTTAAACTAACTAATCTAACGGGAAGCATTGTTGTGACGTGGCTACGGAGAAAATAACGGGAAAATACTTTTTCATCAAATTTGAATGTTCTGAATGTTCACAAACCAAACAAGTTGTTATCGTTTACTTTTCTCACCCACACATTCATTCACACCTAAAATATATTGAGATGCATTTTGCTTTCATATATAGATGCGGCCACAGAAGATTTGTGGAAAAAAAAAAATTCAAAAGTGACTAAGTTTTTCTTTTCAAATTTCATTGTTTTTCGCCCCCCAACCCCCAAAAAAATAAATAAAAGAAAAAATCAGAGCAAATTTAGTTTACGTCCCCCTGACGCAAAAGGGGACACAAACTACACTAGGTCAAAGTTGGGGAACGTAAACTACACTAGGATCTTTAGGAGACATTTTTTAAATGAATCCATCAAATAAAACGTTAAAACTAACGAAAATATTACGACTTAACCTAACCAATCGTCAATTTATATATAACCGAGAAATTTCAGCTCTTGAGATATGGTAGAAAAGAGGAACTTAAACAGACTGCATATTATGCTCCAGATAGACAGGAAATTCAGAGAAGCACGAAAGCGATCGATCTGGGGGTAATAATGACCGATGATGCGAAATAAATGCAAAAAACTTCACTTTTCTACATGAAGGTCAAAATATGATAATAAAAACCCACTCTAATAGACAGAGTTTATTTCCACTGGAAATAAACTCTGTCTATTAGAGCGGGTTTTTATTATCAGATGATGCGAAATTCGAAACAAAATCAGATAGCGATAAATAAAGCAAAAAGAGTCGCGGGACAGGACAGTAATGATTCCCCTGCTAAAAACACTGAAATTATACCAAAACTTGAATACTGCTCAGTTTTGACATCCTCATATAAAAAAGAAGAAACTAATAGACTATAAGAAACTCAGAGACATTTCACAGCAAAGATTGGTGGCTGCAAAGAGCCCAATTACTGGGAAAGACTACGTAAACTAAATCTGTACTTCCTGGAAAGAAGAAGAGAGAGGTACACCATAATCTACATATGGAAAATGATCGAAAAACTGGTACCAAACCTTAAACTAAACCCAATTACCATTCAAACAACACTGGAAAATAGGAAAGGCAGGATGTGTAGTGTTCCCAAATTAAAGGCCTGACAAGGGACTCCTGAACACTGAAGAAAAATAGCTTGGTTGTCAAGGGGCCAAGACTTTTTAACCAGCTTCCAAAGGACCTCAGTTACAGGGGTCAAAGTTGAAGTCTTCAAGAGAAGACTAGGGTCTTTTCGGTTTTAGGAACGGCATTGGATTTTTTTCATATTTTTTATATAGACGTAGATTTTTACGCTGATTCCATTTCCGCAATCCGTTTCTTGGAGAAATAAACAAGAAAAAAGTTATGTGCAAGTTTATTACGTTTACAGGTTTCCAGAACACAGAACGGAACGCAAACCAAAGTTTGCTACTTGCCAAACTGCGCAATATCGTTCAGCATTTGGTGCACTAGATCTTTGCCTGCGTGTCGGCGACGCCAGAGAAACTCGCAGAGATACGAGTCGATCATGGAACGGTGCGTACCACACCGGCGCTTGTTACCGCGAAAGGCAGGATGTGTAGTGTTCCCAAATTAAAGGCCTGACAAGGGACTCCTGAACACTGAAGAAAAATAGCTTGGTTGTCAAGGGGCCAAGACTTTTTAACCAGCTTCCAAAGGACCTCAGTTACAGGGTCAAAGTTGAAGTCTTCAAGAGAAGACTAGGGTCTTTCGGTTTTAGGAACGGCATTGGATTTTTTTCATATTTTTTATATAGACGTAGATTTTTACGCTGATTCCATTTCCGCAATCCGTTCTTGGAGAAATAAACAAGAAAAAAGTTATGGCAAGTTTATTACGTTTACAGGTTTCCAGAACACAGAACGGAACGCAAACCAAAGTTTGCTACTTGCCAAACTGCGCAATATCGTTCAGCATTTGGTGCACTAGATCTTTGCCTGCGTGTCGGCGACGCCAGAGAAACTCGCAGAGATACGAGTCGATCATGGAACGGTGCGTACCACACCGGCGCTTGTTACCGCGTTTGAGTTGGTTCCACGTCGACTCTATCCGTTGCGTGTGTGCCAGTTGAAGGGTCCACGAAGTTTTCGCTGTGGTTCACTGTTTTGTGACTGAAGCTCTACCCTTCGAGCTGTTCGATGCGTTCATACGCAAGGTAGGTTAGGTTAGGTTAGGGTAGGGTAGGATAGGTTAGGTTAGGTTAGGTTAGGGTAGGGTAGGTTAGGTTAGGTTAAGTATAGGTGGATATTTGAATAGAAGTTTTGGGCCATAACGTTTTTCGTGTTTATTTCTCCAAGAAACGGATTGCAGAAATGGAATCAGCATAAAAATCTACGTCTATACCAAAAAACATGGAAAAAATACAATGCCGGACCTAAAACCGAAAAGACCCGAAGACTAGATGCCTGGCTCAGGGCGGCACCAGATGAGCCGGGTGTACCTGGCTATGTACAGTACTAGATGAGCTGGGTGTACCTGGCTATGTACGATGGAGAGCGCAAGAAAGCAACTCGCTCCTCCACCAAGCCAGACCTAGAGGCGGAACCACCAGCTTGACCTTCGTGTGAAGAGAGACCAACGCACTGAACAGCAACGAGGCTAACGAGGTATATATAAATTGACGATTGGTTAGGTTAAGTCTCAATATTTTCGTTAGTTTTAACATTTTATTTGATTAGGTATACGCGGACAAAGTTGGGGAACGCAAACTACACTAGGATAATGTAGGGGAACGTAAACTACAGTAGGATAATGTAGGGGAACGTAAACCACACTAGGTAACACAGGGGAATGTAAATTACACTTGCTCCAAAACATCTCTTGACAGACTTCTTTCCAAAACTGTATACAGTCGGTTACGAAAGTCGGGATACACTGGAACACAGCTACTTTACAGTCAAGTGCATTCCGACAAACTTTACACACAAACTAAAATAAACCCAAATGAATTACAATCGCTAAAATTAATCTCCTTACAATAACATAATAAAGAGGCGCATGGTATTAAATTCGTACATTCAATATAATTTAACTATATCTATAAATTATAATTTGCCTATATCTATAAATTATAATTTACCTATATCTATAAATTATAATTTACCTACATCTATAAATTATAACTTACCTATATCTATAAATTGTAATTTACCTATATCTATAAATTATAATTTACCTATATAAATTATAATTTATCTATATTATAAATTATAATTTATCTATATCTATAAATTGTAATTTATCTATATCTATAAATTATAATTTACCTATATCTATAAATTATAATTTACCTATATCTATAAATTATAATTTACCTATATCTATAAATTATAATTTACCTATATTTATAAATTATAATTTACCTATATCTATAAATATAATTTACCTATATCTATAAATTATAATTTACCTATATCTATAAATTATAATTTACCTATATTTATAAATTATAATTTACCTATATCTATAAATTGTAATTTACCTATATCTATAAATTATAAATTATCTTTTACCTATATCTACAAATAAGTCCTTCTACATTTCCAATATCACGTTCGAACCCAAATAAAGAATCCATTGTATATATGGTATATAACTTCCCTAAATATTTAAACTACATAAAACGAAGCTCGCCACAAAATTGATTGGTTTAGCAATTCTAAAACGTCCTCAGAAATCGTGTGGTTATTGCAGGTCATTAGCGAATTTCATTCCAAGTGTCTATATGATGCCTCATATGGTAACATAATTGCGCGCATTTTGTCGTCTTGGCAGGAGTAGAACGATAAGAAAGACGAAGAGTGTTTCCAGATGCCATTTTGGGAATCAAATTTAATTTGCTTAAATCTAAAGAATTTCGCGCTTCATTTCATTATGGAAGATTTTAAGTTGGGGGGGAAACATTTCGCAAATTTCATTTAAGAATATTTCATTCTTCTCTCATTCTGACAGTCAAAATGGAACTAAAAGTCTTACATATATATATATATACACATACATACATGTGTGTGTGTGTGTGTGTGTGTGTGTATATATATGTATTTGTGTGTGCGTATATATATATATATATATATATATATATATATATATATATATATGATGAATAATTTTCATATATATATATATATATATATATATGCCAAAAATTAAGAGCATTAAAATTCTTTGACATTTGCCAAACCATTGTCAAATTAGTGTTTTAATTCTATTGCATATATTATGTATATGGAAAGAGAGATATATAATAAAAAAATTTCGATATCCTGCAAAGGGTTTTTTAGATATCATTTCCATTATAGATTTCAGATATCTCAAAAGTTACGAATGCGATATAAAATTTGTTATCGGTAATTTGCGTTCAGTTTTGAGTAAATCTACCCTGGTTATTAATGACTTTCCAAATAGGTAAAGTAGTATATATATATATATATATATATATATATATATTATATATATATATATATATATATATATATATATATATATATATATGTATAGTCAACAGGGTGCTTCAAAAATTTTTACTGCTTAGTATAAGGGTGCTTCAAAAAATATATTTCAATACTGTGTATTTATTATTACTAAAAATTATTATATTATTATTATTATTATTATTATTATTAAAAACATGATTATTGAAAAAGAAGCAAATAAACACACAAATACTTACATAAACAAAACACCACAAACTATAAGTGATAAGCAATGACATATTAGCGCCATATAAGTGGTAAAATTTTTGAACACCCTGTGTGTCTGTGTATATATATATATATTATATATATATATATAAAAACGTGTATACATTTGTAGTATTTACCAGATTATTATTTTTTTCATTGTACAAAGACAGAGTGTTCGAAAATTGTCTACCCAATTTATTTATGGAATCGTATCATAAATGTTCGGAATATTTTCCATTCAGTTAAAAGCATGTTAATGCAATTTATTTATTTATTTATTTATTTATTTACTTATTTACTTATAAAATTAATTAATTAATATAATTCCCATTAGATAAACACTTTTCGGACGCTCTCTGTATTTCGCTTGTAGTAATAGTAATCTTCCAGTTGTACAACATACGTGCTTTACTTTTAACACACACACACACACACACACACACACTTACACACTTACACACATACATATATATAAATATAAATAATGTTATTTAAAATTAAATTTCCAACAGTTAAATGAGATTATGAAAATTAAAATTAATTATTTTCGTCATCATAAAGCAGGACTTCATAAGCGTAAATATAAAAAGAAGTGCTGGAAAGAGCTTGTGTTCGAGGTTTAAAGCATTTTATTTTGACTGATAAGGTCTGACTGAATCCAGTGAAAGTGCATTCTTTTAATTATTTTATTTGTGGCTTCAGTTTCTGGAATTTTAATATACAGTATGTGTGTGTGTGTGTAATGTGTGTATATATATATATATATATATTGTAACTTTGTAGTTGTTCTGTGCGTCAGCCTCTCTTCGCACGAAGGTCAAGGTGATGGCTCCACCTCTAGGCCTGGTCTGGTGAAGGAGAGAGTTGCTCTCTTGCGATCTCCATCGCACATAGGCAGGCATATCCGGCTCATCCAGTATCGTTCTGAGCCAGATGTCTACTTTTCTTTTGAAGGGTAGACGTGTTTTTCCTGATGTCTTTGGGAAGTTGGTTAAATAGTCTTGGCCTCTTGACAACCAAGGTATTTTCTTTGAGGGTATCCCTTGTCTGGCCTTTAGTTTGGAAACACTACACATTCTACCTTTCCTATTTTTTATTGTTGTTTGGGAGGTTACTGAGTTCAGGGTGTGGTTAGGTACCAACTTCTCTATTTTTCCCCAAGACTAAATTATAAATTATGGTGTATCTCTCTCTTCTTCTTTCCAGCGAATAGACTTAATTTACGAAGTCTTTCCCAGTAGTTAAGTTCTTTGTAGCAATCAACCTTAGCTATGAAATTTCTTTGAATTTCTTCTAGTTCATTAATTTCTTCCTTTTATTATATGGGGACGTCAAGACTGAGCAGTATTCAAGTTTTGGTATGATCAGAAGAGAAATCATTAGTTTCTTGTCTCTTCTCTAAAAGACTTTCACTAATTGTCCCGTAACTCTCTTTTGCGTTTTTTTTAATTGCTATCTGATTTTCTGTTTCAAATTACGCATCGTCAGTCATTATAACCCCTAAATCTATTGTTTTCTTGCTTCTCTGAATTTCCTGTCTATCTGGGGCATAATATGTTGTCTGTTTCAATCCCTCATTACTTCCATGTCTCAAGAGCTGAAAATTTTCGGTGTTAAATTTCATGTTATTGTCTTCTGACCATCTGTATATTCTGTTTGTGTCCCTCTGTAGGGCCCCTACCTCTTTTGCATTGCTGATTTTTCTGTTGACTTGTATCGTCAGCAAAGGCTGTTACTATACTGTCGTTGGTTACTTCATTGTTCATGTCTGTTCGCATGATAATAACAGGAGCAGGGCTAATACTGTTTCTTATGGTACTGAGTTACATACTTTCGATTCTGATGATGATATACCTTGGGTTTTTACGACTTGCTGACGTTATCTGAGGAAGTTGTAGATCCATTTCCCCACTTTGACTGTTATTTCCATACATTTCGTTTTATGTGGTCACACACTTGTCGAATGCTTTAACAAAATCCATGTATATTACGTCGAAATTTTCATTGCTTTCAAGTGCGTCTATGATATTGTTATAGTGCTCTATTAGTTGTGATAAGCACGATCTTCCTGATCGGAATCCGTGCTGGTTCCCAAAAGTCATGGATTTTCTCTCTGACTATCCTTTCAAATACTTTGGTGAGAGGGGTATGTCAGTGATCCTGGTATATAGCTATTTGGTTGAAACCTATCCCCTCCTTTATATATAGGGACAATGTTCGTTCTTTTCAGAATGTTTCATATGTTCCCTGTGTCCAGTGATCTTCTCTATATCCAATATAGGGGTGCAGCTATTTCATTCTTACAATTTTTAATCACCAAAGCGTTCCATTTGTCCGGCGGACCTGGAGCTGAATGCGATTTCATTTGTCCTATAGCTCGCGCTATATTTTCTTGGGTAAAATCAAAATCAGTTATACACACTCCTTGTAATTTCTCTTCATAAAAGGTATTTCTGTTTTAATAAACCGCAAACGAGATTATTTCCTTTGTACAACTCTTGCTGAGGTACTTTAATCCATTTACTGTAGTTGGTTGTTTGGCACTAGCTATAAAAGAAATATTTTCATCTTTCCATTTCAGGCAGTGAAATTTGACAGAGATCACATCTAATTGCCCTCTTCTTTATATTTATATATATATATAATATATATATATATATATATATATATATATATATATATATATATATATATATGATGAATAAAACCACGAAGGAAAGGAAACACAAAAAGGTGCTCAAGCGCTTTCGTCTAATGACATCCTCAGGAACACTGAAGTACATAAAAGGTTACGGCCTATATATAGGTTACAGAAAGAAAAAAAAAAAAATAAATAACATACATACACACAAACATACATATATATATATATTATATATACATATCTACACACATACATATTATATATATATTGTATGTGTGTAGATATGTATGTATATATATATATATATATATATATATATATATATATGTATGTTTGTGTGTATGTATGTTATTTTTTATTTTTTTTCTTTCTGTAACCTATATATAGGCCGTAACCTTTTATGTACTTCAGTGTTCCTGAGGATGTCATTAGACGAAAGCGCTTGAGCACCTTTTTGTGTTTCCTTTCCTTCGTGGTTTTATTCATCATAAATATTTTTCACGTGTTACTTTCGTGAAATAATTTTCATATATATAAACTCAAAGGATATTTTTTAAGCTAAATTATGAGCAACGATTTAGACATATTTTTCCTCTTGCATAAATGAAGCTTTGTGAAGAAGCGAGTTGCTTTCTGACGTATTTTATACGTTGAGAGTCACTCACCGTTACCTAAACGTAACAGAAGGTCTACCAACCAACAAACCAACAATTAAAATACAAGTTTAAAGCAAAAGCTGAATTAGTTTTTTCTTGAGTCGACAATAAGTAACAAATAGCAGAGACGGATTTTGGATAATCTTACAATGTTGTTTTTTATGATGAAATATATATACACAGTATGTATATATATAATATATAATATATATATATATATATATATGATGCAAACCCACAAGGAAAAAGAAAAATGATTCCAAGGCCTTGGAATAATTTTCTTTTTCTTTGTGGGTTTGCATTATTCATCCATTTCACGTGTTTAATTGTGAAATTCATCCCATATATATATATATATATATATATATATATATATATATATATATATATAGAGAGAGAGAGAGAGAGAGAGAGAGAGAGAGAGAGAGAGGGGGGGGGAGGAGCAAATCTTAAATCGTTTCACTCCCATTCCCACTGAAGGATTTCTCACTTTTAGTTAGAATTTTCAGAGAAAATACCTTTTGGACTGGAATTGCGTCACAACCTTCATTTCACTCTTTACTAAATCAGGAAACTACTTTCCAAATCTTGAATTCCCACGTCGACCATTCCCGCTTTCGGACCGCGAATGAGACTAGGAATGATTCCAAATGGAAAATGATCGTTAGATAAACAGACAGACAGAGAGATATGAGGACAAAACAAATTGAAAGAAAAGAGAGAGAGAGAGAGAGAGAGAGAGAGAACAAAATGGTAAGATTATTATATGTTCAATATGATGAATACGACTTGTCGACTAAAAGGAAAACTTTAAAAAAAAAGGTAATTTTAAAGAGATATACTTTCGATGTCTCGACTTCTTCCATTGTTGAGGAAAGACTTTCTTTAATATGGTGATGACAGGTAATGATGAAAAACGATTGCTTCTCCCAACAGACAGTCATTACCGATCGAGTCAAAATATATATATATATATATATTTTTTTTAATTATTTTTTTAATAAAGTAGCATTTTTGCTGTTAACAAGCTTAATAATATTATTACTGTTAATATTATTACTGTTAATATTATTACTGTTTTCGCTTCAGAAAATTGCTCTATAGAACTCTCCCTCCTCTGTATCTAACTTAGAACGCTAAAACGGAGAATACAAAAAAGGACTAATCGTATTCTCCAAAAAATAACGTATTTAAAGAGTACAGTAACAGTGGGTCGAAAGAGAATCAACAATAAATGAAACGGTTCTCCTCGTGACAAATGGTGTCCTCTGAAACGAAAAGAAAACTACAAAAAGTACACCTCCAGGAATTAAAGAAAACCTTTCGCTTTATTGTCATTATATCTTCGTCCTACCGATTGTAGTGTAATGATTGGTTTGTTTAACCTCTTTCGAAACACCTAAGGTTATATAAGGCCGGGGGGGGGACCTACAGCTTTACGTGAGATCCGAACCACCGATCGCTACATAGTCTGAACGTAGCGGACGGTCTTCCATCCAACTAGAGTGTACTCTTGAAATACTTTCTAGTCAGAGCGTATTTAGACCATTATTTTGGTTTTACTTTCGTTACATGTCCTTTATGATAATCAGTATCCATACTATTAAAATAAAACTCATCTCATTCTCAGTGAGATGACATTCATCTCAAAAATACGAATGTTAATTAGCTAAACAATTCAATAAAATTTCTCAACTGAAATGTTCATTACATATTCACCGAACGAAGTTTTGTGTCAAATTAAATACGTTGTAATTGTAATGTAAATTGTACATTTTTAATGGTTTATTATAGTTTCCTTTTAAAAGACGAAACGTGTGTGTGTGTGTGTAGTTTTTCTTCGCGTGAGAAAGATTTTACTGACCCCCTCCTGTATTTAGATGTAGCATAGAGTGTTTTTTTGCATGACGGCAATGCACGCGTACATGGATGTACAAATTGTACATTCGTTACGTGATTTAAATTTTGATGGTTTCTGTTTCATAAGATTTTGTTCATTTTTGGAAGGGGATTACTCGTATCAAGGCTATTTGAGAATACAGTATGTTGTCTGAAGCT
>JAJOZX010007091.1:147500-157500 GCA_023014485.1 Bathynomus jamesi
AGGAGGCCATTTTTTTTTATCTTTCCCTTCAACTAAATGAAAGTACCATATATCAGAATAATGGTAATTTTAAAAAACTTGGCTTTAATTTCTACCCCAACTTGAACCAACTTCTGTAATAGCTATTAATTTATTTGAAAGGGTCTTTTGAGATGAAATATAAAATCCTTCGTAACTAGTTCATAATAAAAAATCAACTTTTGTAGAAACTAGGAAACTTATAACAACGTATATTAATTTTTTAAATAAAAAAATTTGTATTTCTCGCTTCAGCATGTAACATACGTCCATTCATTTCGGAAGCAAAACCCCTCCAATTGCTTTCTTTGCACTAGATATAATCAAATCAATATTGTACATACTTTCTAGTGCCAAAAGGTTTTCTTCACTACTTGAAATATTTTAGAATGATCAAAGGAAACTGTCTTAATGGCAATAATAATCTACTAATGAGAAGCCATTATTAGATTGAAAAAAAGATGAAAATTACAGAAGAAGAGAACTTATAATTGGAAGAAGTCTCCGACGAAAATGGCTAATTGTTGCAAGATGAGTGAACTCGTTATCTGAATTTGAAGAGAGTTTTCGATACAGAAGCAAAAATGAGGATTTTTTTCTCTCTCTCTCGCTCTCATTCGCTATTGAATGAGGTTCCTTTCGCCTTCCGAGAAGTTGGTTGAATGTAAAAATAAGGGGATTATTATAATTTAACCATAATTAAAGAAAATTTTCCTTTGATCTTTACATCAAAGGAAATAATAATTAATAAAATGAATTTATTGATTAAGTCTTAAGATTCATTTTTTCATCAAATTTCTGAACCTAAATTAAATTCGAAATTAGTCATAGTCCTTGTGATTTTTCTTTTTAAATCTTGCTGCGACGTGTAATTTCATCTCAGTGATTATATTAAACATCGTAATCAATTTTGATCTCTTTGCTTATTTTAAATGTGTATTTGAGAGCTTAATTTCCTGTCTAAGACACAGTTGCAAAGGGTAAATAACAGAAGAAGGTTAAACATCATATATCTTTCGTCGTCAAGAAGAATAGCTTAGAGCATTAATTTTACTTCCTATCGTATTAAATGAAATATGAACCCGGAAATATTTTCCCCCTGCATATTGTCGTAACTGTTTTAACCTTTATAGAATTAAAATAGTGCCTAGGATTAATTAATTACTACACGCTCTTTTAATATACGGCACTCAGAATTTGTTTCACTATATAAACTACGGTTTAATCATTATAATCATTATAATCATTAATCATTATAATAATAATAATAATAATAATAATAATAATAAAATTTCTGCAAGGATTTTTGTTTTAATTAATTTTAATTACTTTAATTAATATCAGTTATTAACATGACGGGCGGAGTACGAATATTAAAGAAACAAAATGAGGTAGAAGAATCAATAAGCAAAATGTCGTTGGCCATACTCGTCCAACCTCCCCTCAGGACGAGTAAAAAGAAAAAAAGACCCCTGCGCCAGCGCCATTTTGAACTGTCCCCTCAGGGCCTATTTCCTCTTTCTTACGAGGGGTTCCATTTCTAATCTTTTCTGCTTCCCTTCCAAGGCACGAAGAAGGGCGTCTGTTAGGATAAATTCTTTAAATTGAAGATCAAGTTTTGTAATGTTCTTTCGCGATATATTTCATATCAATCGACTTCATTAACATTTCCTTACATATTTTAAAAGAAAAAGTTAGTGGTTCTGCCATAATGAGAAGAAGATAACGTTGTCTATATATATATTATACAGTATATATAATATATATATGAAATTTAGATTTTAATTAAGGGAACGAATCCAACTTTGCTTGGCTAAATTCTAAAATGAAAAGAGTCTGTGTATTCTTTTATTTTCTAAAAAGAAAGCGTTTATGAATAAGTCTTACTTGGAAAATAGTTTCAAAGTAATCCAATTTTATTCTTCTTGTCTGTTGACTTTGACTTCCACTAATGAATTCATTGTTGTTGTGACGTCCAGAACGTTTTTAACCCTCTTTTCCCCTTCAAAAAGGGATCAGTTGAGCCCCAACTTATTTCCTTCAGTGCAGATAAAAGACTTAGAGTTTAAATGTCGAAATCAGAGGGAAGAGAAATGTCTTCTCAAGAATGTAAATAAAATAAAACAAGTTAAAAATTAAGACTTTTAAATGCATTTTTTTTCTACTACAAAGGTAAAAATTTGAATAAAAATTAATTAAAATTAATTTAAAACTGAAGATAAAAGTTGTCTTCTCGAGAATAGGAATATAAATACAATAAAAAGTTAAAAATAGAGTTTTAAAAGCTTTGGTTTCGGTAGAAAGGAAAAAAATTAAATTCAATTAAAAATTAAAGGTAAAACTTGTCTTCTGAGGAATATAAATAAAACGAAAGTAAATTAAAAATTAAGACTTTTAAATGACTTTTTTTTGGGGGTACAAAGGTAAAAATTAAAATTAAATTCAAGTTTAAATTAAAATTAAGTAAAAATGTATTGTAAAGAATAGAAGATAAAACAAATTAAAATTATGATTTTTTAAATGTAAATTTTCGCACAAGATAAAAATTGAAATTAAATTTGTATTGCATTAAAATTTTATGTAAAAATCATCTTTTCAAGAAAATAAGTAAAATAAAATAAATGAAAACTTTTAAATGCACTTATTTCGTACAAAGTTAAAAAATAAAATTAAATTGAAATTAGATGAAAGTTGTCTTCTCAAGACATATATATATATATATATATATATATATATATATATATATATATATATAATTAAAGAAGTTAAAATTAAGACCTTTTTTCGGTACAAAAGAAAAAAAATTAAAATTAAATTAAAATTACAGTTAAAAAATGTATTGTGGGAGAAGGTGAGACAAGACAAATTAAAAATTGTTTTTTAAATATAATTTTTTTTCGAGCAAAGGTAAAAGTTGAAATTAAATTATTATTAAATTAAAGTTATAGTTAAAAGTTGTCTTCTGAAGATGTATATATATATATATATATATAATTATATATATAAAGTAAAAACAAGTTAAAATTGAAAATTTTTAAATGAATTTTTTGTAGTATAAAGGGAAAAGTTGAGATTAAATAAAATAAAATAAAATTCGAGGTAAAAATTGTGTTCATAAGAATAAGAATAAATTAAAAACAAAAGTAAAAATTAAAATTAGATTAAAATTAAATTAAAATTAAAGGTAAATAATTAATTGTAAAGAATGTAAGATAAAAGAGATTAGATGTAAAGACTTTTAAATGCATTTTTTTACAAACGTTAAAAAAATTTATATTAAATTAAAATTAAAATTATAAATTAAAATAATATTAAAAGTAAAAATTGTTGACTAGAGAATATAAATAAAAAATTAAAAATTAAGGCTTTTACGCGCATTTTGGTGGAAAACTAAGGTGAAAAATTTAAATTAAATTAAAGTTCAATTAAAATTAACGGTATAGAATATATGTATTCTAAAGAATGTAAATAAGATCAAACAAATTAAAACTGAAAATTTTAAATTCAGTTGTTTGTACGAAAGTAAAAATTAAAATTATATTAATTGAAGTTAAATACTGGTGAAAAAATTAAAATTATATTAAATAAAATTGAAGTTAAAATTAATGGTGAAAAAATTAAAATTTACTAAGTTTAAGTTTGTTTCAGGCGTATTTTTGTAATTGGACTTTAAAGTTGGTATTTAATTGAAATTATAAATTTTATTTAACTAAAATAATTTGTAAATGTACATTATTTACATTAGGTATAATAAGGTAAAAAAAAATAATTTAGAAATGCTATAATAGATAATTTAAAATATGCAATACATAAATTTTATAAATTTAAAAATTACGAATTATTTACCAAAATTAATTAATTCATATTAATTCATATTAATTCATATTAATTCATACTTAATTCAAATTAATTCATATTAATTCGTACTTCATTCAAATTAATTCATATTTTTATATGACGGAACTTAATTTGTAGGTTAAACAACAAACAACCGTAAAGGTTTTATTACACTGAAGTTCATAAACGAATCTTTAAATTCTAACCATATTGAAAACAATAACACTTCAGATAAGAACTATATAGAGCGAGAGAGAGAGAGAAAGAGAGAGAGACAGGGAGAGAGAGAGAGAGAGGAGAGAGAGAGAGAGAGAGAGAGAGAGAGAGAGAGAGAGAGATATGGGAATACCATCTACTGCGTATGATAAAAGCAAAACTACATTGCAATAATTGTTAAAAGAAAACAAGGAAAACGAAATAATTCCTTTGAGTTTACGCACGCACCTTCCTCAAAAGTCCCCCCCCCCTCCCAACGTCCATCTTTCTCATCTTTCTCGCTCTTAGCTCTTATATACCGCTCGCCCCAACGGGTTCGCTCGTGTCTGGCACCGAGAAGTGATGAGTTCATGAAAGGTAATTCCTATCCGATGAAATAATGTAGGCAAGGTAAGAAAGACAGGGCAAGTTCAGCACCACAAATGATGTTATCTGTGACATGCAGAACAAACTGTTTCACTGGATTTTCTTCTCGTCAGATTTACCGAAATTATATATATACTGTATATATATTCAATGGATAATCTTTATATATATATATATATATATATATATATATATATATATATATATATATATATATATATATATATATATATATATATATATATATATATATAGATAGATATATAAACTATTTAGTTAGTGCAACATATGTATATCTTTCTATAATATAATTTATTTACTCATATATATATATATATATATATATACACACTCGTATATATACTGCATATATTAATTTTGTACTGCAAAGGGTATATATACATATTCTGTTATCATTAGCTCAACTTATAACTTACCAATCGTATTTAATTCATAATATCGTGATGGAGAGGCGCTTAAAAAGAAGAGATTTCAATTTGCATTTCTATAAAGTAAAAGATCGCAGGACTGAAAGAAAAGAAAAAGAAAAAAAAGTAAGTCGGATTAATGCGTGGTAAGGTAACATGTGCAGACGCATTTCTCTCAAATTACAGGAATAAATCAACGAACATACCACGTTTATCGTTATAAACGAATTAAAACGGGGAAATAATAGAAATTCACACTGAAAAAACAACAAGTTGTGCATGCTTAGTAAATAGTTTCGAATTCGTACTACTTTTTTCAATAAATGGTGATGTGTGTGTGTGTGTGTGTGTGTATATATATATATATATATATATAGAGGCCCCTATATATATATATATATATTATATATATATATATATATATATATATATATATAATGGTAATTTACGTTTTTCCTACACAATTCAAAGAATATTTTTATTACAGAAGATTTTTGACCATAACACAACTTTCGATACATAAATTACACTTTTTCAGAACCTAAACTATAAGTTCGACACTTATAAGACTTATAATAATAATAATAATAATAATAATAATAATAATCATAATAATAATAATAATATATATATATATATATATATAGGGTGAACCAAATGTAGGTGGACAGTAAATGATAACGTTTATTTTGAGAATACATATTTAATTTTTTTGTATACTATAATACAAAATAAAATTTAAATAAATTTAGTTATAATATTTAATATAATAAAACACAAACACCATAGTTATAATGAAGACCATAGTTATAATATAATATAACACAAACCGTATTCAACCTACTGTCCACCTACTTTTGGTTCACCGTGTATATAGGGTGAACCAAATGTAGGTGGACAGTAAATGATAACGTTTATTTTGAGAATACATATTTAATTTTTTTGTATACTATAATACAAAATAAAATTTAAATAAATTTAGTTATAATATTTAATATAATAAAACACAAACACCATAGTTATAATGAACACCATAGTTATAATATAATATAACACAAACCGTATTCAACCTACTGTCCACCTACTTTTGGTTCACCGTGTATATATATATATATATATATAAAAATAATGCAAACCGGCAGGGAAAAAAGGAAAATGATTCCAAGCCTTTCGTGTATTCAGAAGTACACGAGGTGTACTTCTGAATACACGAAAGGCCTTGGAATCATTTTTCTTTTTCCTTGTGAGTTTGCATCATTCTTTCATTTCACGTGTTTAATTGTGAAATTCATCCCATATATATATATATATATATATGATGAATAAAACCACGAAGTCACGTGTCACTTTCGTGAAATAATTTTCATATATATATATATATATATATATATATATATATATAAACTTCTAATATTCTAATGCTATGAAAAGCGGAAAACAATCCAGTTTAGGTAAAAAAAATATTGAAAAATTAACTTATAATTTTTTATTAAAATACCATTTTTTTTTAGAAGATATATTGGTTTGGATTCGATATATATATATATATATATATATATATATATATATCTTTCACAGATAAGTTCATGGTATATATAATATGCACTTATCAATTTTTTTTATTTTCTAATATATATATACACTCGTATATACTTGTGTGTGTAAATATATATATATATATATATATATATATATATATATATTATATATATATATATATATATATATTATATATATATATATATATTATAATATATATATATATATATTATATATATATATATATATATATATATATATATATAATATATATATATATATATATATCGAAATCTCTTTATAAGGATTTGCCACTTATCGGGATCGGTAAATATCAGGAGATAAGGATCATTTTTTTCTATCTGATGTTTGTCATCCACAATTTTGAAAGAAATTTTATATTTGTTGAAACGATTCTTTACCTCATCTTCCTTCGAGTTGATTTACCTTTTATGTTATCAAATATTTTTGATTATCAAATTATTTTTTGAGTTAGTATTTACTCTCCCTTTCTTATTTATCTTTATTTTAATCTTTGACTTCAAGTTTTATAATTTTTTTAATTTGAATTAATATTTTAATATGATAAAGGTGGTGCTTTTCTAGCTATAAAGGGAGGTATTAATAAAGGTGGTGTTTTTCTAGCTATAAAAGGGAGGTATTGATAAAGGTGGTGCTTTTCTAGCTATAAAGGGAGGTATTGATAAAGGTGGTGCTTTTCTAGCTATAAAAGGGAGGTATTAATAAAGGTGGTACTTTTCTAGCTATAAAAGGGAGGTATTAATAAAGGTGGTACTTTTCTAGCTACAAAAGGGAGGTATTGATAAAGGTGGTGCTTTTCTAGCTATAAAAGGGAGGTATTGATAAAGGTGGTGCATTTTTACCTCTAAAAGAGAGGTATCCTTACTAATGTTACTCATTAAGGAAGTCACAGAAGCTCTCGCAGCTCCGCGACGACATGGCGATTATAGCAATACCCAATTAATAATTATTTGGAAATTTATTGTAAATATGAACAAAATACTGAAAATTGAATAATGTCTAATGTTAAACCATTTAAATTATATAATTTTTTCATAAAAATTTAAAATTTAAAAGAATTGTTCAAATATGTTTTTGCCATTTATTTATACAGTACTTAATATAGCATTTTCTGATAATTTAGATAACTGTCGGTTATATGGATCAGCGGTATATAAGAATTATTTTACGATTCCCGACGTGGTCCTTATATGCGGCTTTGATTATATGTACATATACACTGTATATATAACACGTTTTTGCCTGAGCGTTACCTCTATTATTTAGATACTTGTAGTGCTTTTAATATTTAAAATACTTTTAAATCACACAAATTACTGTACTAATACATTTATCATCTACACAGAAGTGGCTAATAAGCTGTTTTCTTCCAATGACCCCTTTTTTGTATATAAATAAATTTTACGGGTCCCTTTTAATTTTTTAGACTTAAATATGAATTATTAAAATTAGCATTTGACAATAATTTCATTATTTCACCGTGATAAATATTCGTCATCTTTAGTCATTATTATTATTATTATTATTATTATTATTATTATTATTATTATCATCAGTTGTTCAACTGATGATGAATGCATATTTCATTTATTAATTTTATTTATTATCAAGTCTGTGAGTCTGCGAAGTGAGTGAGTGATTGAATAGCTTACATCCTACCATCTATTTTTCTCGGGATGGACACTCGCCTAACTCACGGCGGTCACCACTTTGGGAACGGCTGGTTTACAGAGTGCATGTTTATTATATAAAGTTGGGATAAGTTTTTTTTCAAGAAGAAATTAATTAACTCTTGTATTTTTCAATAAAAACACGAGAAAAATTTTATCAAACACATTAAAAACGTCCCGTTATGTGTCCTTTAGAATTGAGAATAAAAGAGGACACTAAACGTATACTCTAAAAACTGTCCAATCTTTGTCCTTTAGAAACAAGAGTGAAATAAAAAAAAAAAGTAGATATACTCAGGGAGAAGTAAAGTATTTGAAGAGTACACTGATAACATATTGAAAGTAGATGTTGAGAAGATAAAGTGATTCTCTTCTTGACAATGGGTGGGGGTGGGGGTCCTTTGAAACTAATCGGAAAATACAAAAAGTACATCTCCGGGAATTAAAGAAAACCTTTCACTTTACTTTCGATGTACTGTACTTTCGGCCTACAAAATGTACTCTTTAAATACTTTATATTGAAAGTACATTTACACCTATTTTTTTTGCTCTAGGTTCTAAAGTACACAGAGCGGACAGTTTTTAGAGTGTACTCTGAATATTAATTATTTAAAGATTACACTTGGTAGACCCAAGGTACAGTGAGAGAAAGTATTTATTTAATTCTCGAAAGTCTACCTTTGTTTTTTCGATTAGTTTCAGAGGACTCCGCTCGTCAAGAAGAGACTCATTTTATCTACTCTCCATCTACTTTTGACCTACTATCAATGTACTCTTGAAATACTTTACTTTTGGCAATGTTTAGTTTAGTACTTTTTCTAAAGTAGGTACCACGGATATTTTTCGGAGTGTACCCTACACTTATATATATATATATATATATATATATATATATATATATATATATATATATATATATATATATATATATATATAGGCCTTATATGTTGATACATAGGAATATATACAAATATAAATTTTTTTTAGCATGACTGAATAGATAACAGTAGGCTCCTATTTACGCCTATAAATATGGTAATATTACATAAAAGTATATAACTTCGTATTAATATACGCTTTGCTGCATGTGCATATGTAAATGCATTATTCTATATCGTTAAGCCCAAAATCTTGTATGCTTCTATTTAATAAAGATAATAAATACATTTTGAGTATTAATAGAGACTTCATCTGAGTTATTCCTTTGTCAATATTAACAATCAAATCTTGAGCTTCCACTGTCCGTGTATATATGCCCAATCTGTGAAAACAGACCGTCTTGAATCGTCCATTGATTAGCAATTGCTGATTGTTTCTTGAAATAACAAGAATGCTGGACAATATGGGATCCCAAGATCAGGGACAACTTCATATAATTGGTTGTTGCTTTTCCAATTGTGCCTCAAGGGAGAAACAGAAGGTAAAGAGAAATGATAATAAAATAAATTAAAAATAAGGCTGGGAGCGGTTAGTCTAAGAACGCTTCAGAATTCTCCAAAGAAGGTTCCTTGTTTAAGAGCTTAAATTGGATTAAGCGAAGGATTTGAAGGAAATGGACATTCTACGAAGGAGATGCTTTGGCCACGAGGTTCCTACTGGACGTGACTTCCAAGTGTAATGAGAAGAAGGTGATCTACGAGCGTTCTTCTCCTAGGAGTCGTTACTGAATTCATTCTATATATAGTATTAGTCTTGATCAAATCCACAATGTGCTAATCAGTGGATGAGGTCTCCGCTAAGGTGAATCATTCTGAGCGCTCTGCCTGAACGTCATAAGGGTCAGCGACCAGGAACTTCTTTTCATATGGACCCCTTCGAAACGGAACCCCTGAAATTAATTTTCTTTATTCCAGCGAGAGTGGCGAAGGCAGTCGGAGGAGAAGT
>JAJOZX010007091.1:162500-180000 GCA_023014485.1 Bathynomus jamesi
ACATTTGTTATTATTAAGTTTATAAACTAATATTTTTTACTGAGTTTAGGAACCAGTATTTTATTACTGAGTTTACACACCAATATTTTATTACTGAGTTTAGAAACCAACTTTTTATTAGTGAGTTTAGAGAAATGGGGAAACAATTTGAAATTTATGTATGGCATGTGCAAGGCATTCTCCATAACTGTTTGCTATATTTTGATTTTCGAAACGTAGCAAGGTATCAGTTTAAGTTATCTTTACAAATTTCTTTGAGTGGGAACCGTTATTATTATTATTATTATTATTATTATTAATTGTATTATTATTAGTATTAGTATTATTGGATTAGTATTAGTATTAGTATTAGTATATTTCGAAAGTAATAAGAAATAACGTGTCAATATGATTAGTTACACTTACACTGTGTAAATAGAGTAATTTCCGCTATATTTATATTTTTTCTATATTTATATTAATCATGTTACTTCAATAAAGGATAAAATCACCGTTTACAAATCAGACAAAACTAACAAAGCATAGACAAGTAGCGAATGAATTTTAAAATAACTTAATAAATTCAGAAAAATTGTCATCGTTGGTATCGTATAAGGAACAGATAACTCCAAATATACGAGAACCATTGTACCATCTTTCAAACATGCTTCAGTTTATAAATTTTGTTTAAGTAAAGTAATTAAAATTTATTTGATGATAATTGAGGGGGTTTCTCCAATTATGAAGAATCTTTTAGTACATTTATGCTGTTGTATGTTGGTTACAGTCTAATTTGTATTTTTAAATAATACTTATATTACCTTTGTCTAATGGTACTTTTGGCACCGAAATTATATCTATCTTTAATCTATATAAATATATGAATATATCATATACAGCGAACGATAAGCTACATGTCTACAGTATATATGTATGTATATAAAATAATGCAACAGATGTGCTTTAGTTACATTTTCGTAATAAATTTCACCCAGAAACATAAAATTTTTTGAAAAACATCAAACATTACTAATTGGTAATATAATTTGTTTCCTATAGATATTTTTAACAAAATAAAAAAAAAAAAAATTAGATTTTTTTAAAAATATTTTTAGGCGAACTCTCTTCTCGAAACTGTATACTTTAGGTGCCAAGAATTCAGATAGACAAAGACTTAACACGTATAACTTAAAATAGTCATAAATTATCATATTTACTGCAGATTGCACCCTTTCTAAAAGAAGTATAAAAGTTTGCTAAATTTCCGCCAATTTCCCCAAAATTACAATTACATCATTTACGAGTAAATTTCATATCATTATAGATATTCTACAAAATGGTTGACATATATATATATATATATAAATATAAGAAAAGTAACTAATAGAATTTTAACAATTTCTATGCACACTTGTGGAAAAAAAAAATTCGCCTACAAACATAAATACTTTTTAAAAAGCAAAATATTCTGTATCAAAGATATCCAAAGATAACCAGAATGTTATCAGTTAGTAATCTTTTATATTTTTTAAAAATGTTACGTTTATAGGCGAACTATTTTCCATTATTACATTTATTTTACTTAAATATGAAGACTATTTCCTAAACCTAAAATAACATTTGAAAGTCCTTTCGATAACAGTTACAGGGAGAAGTAAAAATGAGTGTAGATACTTGTAAATATACAGGATGATCAAAAAGTGTGCTCCCAGAAATAAGGGAATAATTATTTTTTGGCATAATTTGCTTTAACTTTTTTCTTTCGAATCACCCTGTAGTTTAATAAATTTGAGTAAATAGCTTCCTCATGCGTAATATTTTTTCTTTGTCTTTATTTTTTATGTTGCTCGTCTGTATTGTTGTTTAAGTATTGGTTTAACCAATACATAACTCACTTATATACAAAGGTCGCAGTTCTAGACTATGTCTTTTATATGTTATATTAAAGCTTTATTGGTTAACTGAAAACAATGCTTCATCTCCCTCTGTCTCTCTCTCTCTCTCTCTCTCTCTCTCTCTCTACATATTTATATTTGTTACACCATATATATATATATATATATATATATATACATACTCGTATATTATTCATATTAGTATAGAATAGTTACAAATTATAGCCAAGCAAAATCACTTTATGTAATCTACAATAATTAATATTGAACTATTTTAATTTGTGATGCTATAACCTAATAAAAATTTTAATTTTGATCTCTTTCTAACTGCACCGTATATGAAACTCTTTTATATAAGTTACCCTTCGACAATCAGTATTGATATTAGTAATAAAGTTAGTAATAATATGGATATTATTTTGTTAGTAATCATGTAGATATACAGTATATATATATATATATATATATATATATATATATATATATATATATAGATATATCATATACCTGGAAACACTTTAATGATAATTATTATTATTACAGATATGTAACAACTATTAAATTTACACGATACAGGGTGTCCCATAAGTCCGGTCTCATAGGAAAATTTATTTTAAATTAAATTTACAAAAGTTATACATTAGAACTGAAACAAATGTTCAAATTGATGTCTTGTTTTGGGACCTTTTTTTTGTTGTTGCAGGTAGTATAACACGCAATGGCTAATATGAAAGTGAGTTACACTCTTGAGGAAAAGGCGGAGGCTTTTTCCTCACGAGTGTAACTCACTTCTATATTACCCATTGCGTGTAATTCTACTTGCAACCTAAAAATGGGCCCAAGAAAACATCAATTTCATATTTGTCTTAGTTCGACGTAATGTATAACTTTTTTAAATTTAATTTAAAATATATTTTCCTATGAGACTGGACTTATGGGACACCCTGTATATATATATATATATATATATATATATATATATATATATATATATATATATATATATATATATATACTCTAGAATATAGAAATTTATACAAATACATTTATATCCAAGTGATTACATACCTCAATAAATGTGAAATATTTCCTGATGAAGAGACACTTCAATCCAAGCTTCGTTCCTGGAAGAGCGGAAGAACGGAACTGTAGATCGAGTTCTGCAAGAATGCAGGGAAAGGCGGGTGAGGAAGGGTACGTGGCAATGCAGGGCATATAATGGAAAGTATGCGAAAGATACGAATGAGAACGTTGAGGCGAAATGGTTTATTGCGAATCACATTTTTTTAGGAGTGAATCTTTCATGTAATTTTAGGTGTATATATACACACACACGATGTATTTGTTATGAATATTTTAGTATTTTCTATGAATAAATGTATACATTACTTTATAAATAACGTTGTGACATATAACATTATATATAGCTAGTCGACCTTTCTTAATTAATTCATTCGTTGAAGGATTAAAATAAGAAATATATTAATGTATGAGTGAACATGCTTGATTTATGCAGATCGACTAAACAAAACAGCGGACTGTCTCATTGCATATGAATGGCCGAATCCTTTCGCTAAATAAGTCGAGTCACCAAAGTTTGTGAGTTTTGACGCAGGAGCTGTATTGACGAAAAACCTGTTTGAAAAATGGGGTCCGAAAAAGCGATGCATCTTCTTTTGTCATGCTCAAACGAGGCTTCTGTAACCCGCATTGCCGTGTATATAATGTATGCAGTGAGTAACGACAGTTTCACGGATGCAGAAATGCGTGCAATTGCAAAATTTAACCTTTTATTCAATTTATTTTTAATATAAATAAATGTTATAATCATTTTATGTAAAATAACTATCAAGGACTTGCGTGAAGAACATAAATGCAGAATCTTAATAAGAAAATATCTATCTATCTATTTATCAATCTACCTATCTATCTACCCATCTATCTACCTAAATACTGTATATATATAGAATATTTTCATAATTAATACAGTTTCAATTTAAGCTTCATAAACTTCTCACCGATCTCGCATATATTATAACTGCAAACCTGCAGCAAAACAATGCAAAATAGCTACCCGTTTTTTGCTTCCTATTTAAACTGCAAGGATGCAATTCAGCAGGTAGATGCAAAGGCCTTGTATGCAATGCAACCGCACCCTCATGCAGACCTTCCAGCAAAAGAAACACCGGCCCAATGTCACATAAATTAGGGCAGTTTGTAAGGATGCATTTTCACACGACAAAAATAATAAAAATGGAAACAGTTTTACGATTAGATTTATTTTTGGTTGTAATTCTGACACGCCTGAACACAATATAACTTAGAATACACACACACACACACACACACACACACACACACACACACACACATTAAAAAATGCATAAGTATTGTAAACTCGTAAATAAAATGACAGTGTGATTACAATATATACTGTGTATATATAGAAAGAGAGAGAGAGAGAGAGAGAGAGAGAGAGAGAGAGAGGAGAGAGAGAGAGAGAGAGAGAGAGAATATTAAGAGTAAATCTTGGATGGTAAACGTACAACCTCATAGCTTTAATAATACTCTTAGTTTGCTACTTTTTGTACTCATATAAGTTAGTGAATGCAGGTTAAAAAAAGGTCTGACTCTTTCTCCGTTAACACTTGGGATCCACAGGTGTCTCCGTTAACCCGAGGGATGCTTTTAAAAGCCTGGGAAAGGTAATCGCCTCGCAATGCAGGTACTTCTTGCAACCTTTCGCAACAAAACTGGATGAAATGAAGTAAAAGGAAACTAGTAACACGCTGCATCATCAAAGACAGACTCATGGAATATTTCCCATCGAGTCTCGACGACTTAGTTGTTGGCCAGAATAAAGAATTTGTGCTTCGAGCAAAATCAAGCTTTTTATGCAGCGGTGAAGTCATAATTAGCTTTTTAATACTATTAATTTTACTATTGCTATTAATTTTAATATTATATATATATATATATATATATATATATTACTTATTTAATAACAGCTCATTCACGTGTTCAGTCATATACAGTACAGGGTGGGCGGAAAGTAGCTCCCTATTTTGGATTGGTAAAAAAATACGTATATTATCCATTTATTTCAGAAGAAATAATATGAAAAGGTAGGCATACATGGTAGGTTTTCTCTAAAATTCAATGTGGGCTCCAACTCTTTCCACCAGCTTCTGGAGCCGCCCAGGAATGGCGTCCACTGACTTTAGCAGGAACTCCGGCGGGATGGAGGACATGACTTCCCGAATTCGGTCCTCCAGTTCTTCCAATGTCCTCGGTTTGGTGCGGTAGACTTCTTCCTTTACCCACCCCCAAAGAAAGAAGTCGCACGGTTACCGCTGAAAAACGGCAGAATCGGTTCAGTGTAACGGTGTGGTGTGGTATGACCTCAGATCAGGTTGTGGGCCCGTTCCTTCTGCGCAACACCATGAATGCTGAGCGGTACCTTGCTATGTTGCGAAACGAGGTCTGGCCGGTTGTCAGCACATGGGAGAACATCGACGATCTGATATTTATGCAAGATGGCGCCCCTCCGCACTTCGCTCTTGTTGTCCGTGAGTGGCTGGATGCCCACTTCCCTGGGCGTTGGATGGGTCGTCGTGGTCCACATCAATGGCCAGCCAGGAGCCCCGACTTGACACCGTGCGACTTCTTTCTTTGGGGGTGGGTAAAGGAAGAAGTCTACCGCACCAAACCGAGGACATTGGAAGAACTGGAGGACCGAATTCGGGAAGTCATGTCCTCCATCCCGCCGGAGTTCCTGCTAAAGTCAGTGGACGTCATTCCTGGGCGGCTCCAGAAGCTGGTGGAAAGAGTTGGAGCCCACATTGAATTTTAGAGAAAACCTACCATGTATGCCTACCTTTTCATATTATTTCTTCTGAAATAAATGGATAATATACGTATTTTTTTACCAATCCAAAATAGGGAGCTACTTTCCGCCCACCCTGTATATATACATACATATATATGAATAGAAACGACATAAGTATTAAGGAACGTTTCTGCACACGAGGAGGAGAGATAACGAAATAATGAAAAATGAGGCGAACCGCCTGGGAATCGAACCCAGGGCCTTCCAATTGCCGGTCGGACGCTCTACCATTATGCTACGGACCTCACTCAATCACAAATCGAAATTCTCCCAAATAGGGCAGAAACCAATGCCCTCAGAGAGCACCTCGCAAATCGTGAATAGCGCAAATAACTGCAATGACCGCGCAGTATATAAATGAATAGAAACGACATAAGATTAAGGAACGTTTCTGCACACGAGGAGGAGAGATAACGAAATAATGAAAAATGAGGCGAACCGCCTGGGAATCGAACCCAGGGCCTTCCAATTGCCGGTCGGACGCTCTACCATTATGCTACGGACCTCACTCAATCACAAATCGAAATTCTCCCAAATAGGGCAGAAACCAATGCCTCAGAGAGCACCCTCGCAAATCGTGAATATGCGCAAATAACTGCAATGACCGCGCAGTATATAAATGAATAGAAACGACATAAGTATTAAGGAACGTTTCTGCACACGAGGAGGAGAGATAACGAAATAATGAAAAATGAGGCGAACCGCCGGGAATCGAACCCAGGGCCTTCCAATTGCCGGTCGGACGCTCTACCATTATGCTACGGACCTCACTCAATCACAAATCGAAATTCTCCCAAATAGGGCAGAAACCAATGCCCTCAGAGAGCACCCTCGCAAATCGTGAATATGCGCAAATAACTGCAATGACCGCGCAGTATATAAATGAATAGAAACGACATAAGTATTAAGGAACGTTTCTGCACACGAGGAGGAGAGATAACGAAATAATGAAAAATGAGGCGAACCGCCTGGGAATCGAACCCAGGGCCTTCCAATTGCCGGTCGGACGCTCTACCATTATGCTACGGACCTCACTCAATCACAAATCGAAATTCTCCCAAATAGGGCAGAAACCAATGCCCTCAGAGAGCACCCTCGCAAATCGTGAATATGCGCAAATAACTGCAATGACCGCGCAGTATATAAATGAATAGAAACGACATAAGTATTAAGGAACGTTTCTGCACACGAGGAGGAGAGATAACGAAATAAATGAAAAATGAGGCGAACCGCCTGGGAATCGAACCCAGGGCCTTCCAATTGCCGGTCGGACGCTCTACCATTATGCTACGGACCTCACTCAATCACAAATCGAATTCTCCCAAATAGGGCAGAAACCAATGCCCTCAGAGAGCACCCTCGCAAATCGTGAATATGCGCAAATAACTGCAATGACCGCGCAGTATATAAATGAATAGAAACGACATAAGTATTAAGGAACGTTTCTGCACACGAGGAGGAGAGATAACGAAATATGAAAAATGAGGCGAACCGCCTGGGAATCGAACCCAGGGCCTTCCAATTTGCGCATATTCACGATTTGCGAGGGTGCTCTCTGAGGGCATTGGTTTCTGCCCTATTTGGGAGAATTTCGATTTGTGATTGAGGAGGTCCGTAGCATAATGGTAGAGCGTCCGACCGCAATTGGAAGGCCCTGGGTTCGATTCCCAGGCGGTTCGCCTCATTTTTCATTATTTCGTTATCTCTCCTCCTCGTGTGCAGAAACGTTCCTTAATACTTATGTCGTTTCTATTCATTTATATACTGCGCGGTCATTGCAGTTATTTGCGCATATTCACGATTGCGAGGGTGCTCTCTGAGGGCATTGGTTTCTGCCCTATTTGGGAGAATTTCGATTGTGATTGAGTGAGGTCCGTAGCATAATGGTAGAGCGTCCGACCGGCAATTGGAAGGCCCTGGGTTCGATTCCAGGCGGTTCGCCTCATTTTTCATTATTTCGTTATCTCTCCTCCTCGTGTGCAGAAAACGTTCCTTAATACTTATGTCGTTTCTATTCATTTATATACTGCGCGGTCATTGCAGTTATTTGCGCATATTCACGATTTGCGAGGGTGCTCTCTGAGGGCATTGGTTTCTGCCCTATTTGGGAGAATTTCGATTTGTGATTGAGTGAGGTCCGTAGCATAATGGTAGAGCGTCCGACCGGCAATTGGAAGGCCCTGGGTTCGATTCCCAGGCGGTTCGCCTCATTTTTCATTATTTCGTTATCTCTCCTCCTCGTGTGCAGAAACGTTCCTTAATACTTATGTCGTTTCTATTCATTATATACTGCGCGGTCATTGCAGTTATTTGCGCATATTCACGATTTGCGAGGGTGCTCTCTGAGGGCATTGGTTTCTGCCCTTTGGGAGAATTTCGATTTGTGATTGAGTGAGGTCCGTAGCATAATGGTAGAGCGTCCGACCGGCAATTGGAAGGCCCTGGGTTCGATTCCCAGGCGGTTCGCCTCATTTTCTTATTTCGTTATCTCTCCTCTCGTGTGCAGAAACGTCCTTAATACTTATGTCGTTTCTATTCATTTATATACTGCGCGGTCATTGCAGTTATTTGCATACATATATATATATATATATATACACACACCAGGTGGCCCATAATTCAGGAACCATAGGAATAAGTGTATTTTTTTCTAATAATTCTTGTACTTTTCAATAATTTTTTTTCTTTATTTCTTTTTGATGAATTACCTGGATGACGTACCGATAAACAAAATGACGTGGAATGCTTTTTCCAGCAAGACGGTGCACCTCCTCATTTTGCCATGCAAGTTCGCAAATACTTGAAAAAACATTCCCCAACAGATGGATTGGCCGAAGAGGTCCTATCAATGGTCACCCAGGTCACCAGATATCACTCTGCTCGACTAAACTCCAAGCGATTAATGACTTCGTGAAGATTAAGTTAGGTTAGGTTAGATTAAGTTGGTTAGGTTAGGTTAGATTAGGTGGTTAGGTTAGGTTAAGTTGGGATGGTTAGGTTACATTAGGTTGGTTAGGTTAGGTTAGTAATGCGTATTACCTATGTTTAAGGGTCACAGGTATTATGCGAAATGACTGAAATTTTTAGGTGTCACACATTGACTGTAACACACACATATATACTGTACACACACAGTATTATATTATATATATATACACTGAAATACTAAATATTAATACTAAATATTATATAATATATAAATTAAAAATATTGTTTTGATTATTTCGATACAATAATATCTGTATAAGTAAGTCTGTCTGTTAATTTGTTCCTTTCCAACTTGTTTCTGTGTTTCTGTCCGTCCGTCTGTTCATGTGTTTCATCTCAATGCATCTTTCAAATTGAGATTTATTTTGTATATTCGTACCTGCGTAAACTGGTGATTCAAGTACATTCATTATTTACCACTATACTCGACCGTTCTGTACAAGTTAAAATGGCGTGTGTGTACTTAATTTTAACGTTACATTAATTTTGTATTTCCATTTGTTAATTAACACTTTCATATTAAAACGTTTCCTATTAATTAGTTTATAAAATCAAGTATGGAACTCAGAAGTCATTAACATTACATATTACGTACGTAGGTGTATAGCTTCCATTACAAGTAAATAGTATATTTCTTATGAATGATGTAACACAAATTAGGTTAGTGTTAATGAATTATTATAGTATTATTATTAGTATTTTAGCAATATTATGTTATAATTATTATTTATATTTAAAACTATTTACAACAAATTATTATTATTATTATTATTATTTTTTTTTTTATTATTATATTATTATTACTGCTTCAGATACACTATTTTTATTAAAGAAATTTACTATGTAACATTTTATTAAGATCAACATTGTACAGAAATGAGACCTTCAGCTATCAACAATTCGTGTACAGATTCCATCATGTGCTTTTATGGATGTAAACCCGCGGGCTTGCTATGTTACGAGGAACAGTAGAACAAAGCCAGTCGATTATGAATATTGAACCACCAATATTTGTACGTAAATATTTTTAAAAATACTTAATAAATACGTTTAATATTAAAATTCTCATTGAAGAGTTTAAAGAAACAAGCAAATATAGCGGTTGTCCTCATCTTCTGTATGGCGCTTTCCTTCCCTGTCTGTCGGATTTAAGCGGAAAAGCTTCGTGGGGTTTTCTAGACTTGATGGCGAGGCGATGATACGATGGTCGTGCCGTTGCCTCATTCACGATGACCCCTTTTCTACGTTTTATTCGAGACCTTTCCTTTCTTCCTTTATTACTGACACTTGGAGGCGCGTTCCATTATTTATTCATAAGGTACGACTGCGTGTTTTCAGCATTGAGAATTTATTCTTTCATGTTTTGCTCCAATAGTATATATATATACACACACACACACACACACACACACACACACACACACACACACACACACATATTATATATATCTATATATATATATATATATATATATATTATTATCAGAAGTGGAGAAAGGACACTGATACCTTCATTTATTCATTTATGTGTCCCGTGCGTGTAACTATATATTATATATATATATATATATATATATATATATATATAATATATAATTCTATTATATATATATATATATATATATATATATTATATTATATATAATTAAGTTCAGTATTAATATTCATGGAAGCATTTATTTCTTAACAAAATCTGACAGAAGTCTCTTGAAACTTTTACAACAATTTATTGAAACCTGACTATCTTTATTTTGTAGAAAAAGTGCAAAAGAGAGAGAGAGAGAGAGAGAGAGAATGATGAACGAATCGCTATATTGTTTTTCATACATAAATATTTGCTTTTATTGATGACTTTTCCTGGATCCTTCTATATAGGCATTATAGTTTCAAAATGACCAAATTGATTCCATTTTATAATAGAAATTATTAAAAACCATTGATAACTTTCTGTTTTGTATCTCAAAATCCTTTACATATTTGAAGAAAACACGTTAAATACATTTATACCCGTTTAGGTAGTAAAACGTTATTTATCCATTATATGCCTGGTTTTGTTACTCCTTTTTCAAATGAAGATAGAATTTTCATCACCTTTCTCTTTCTTTAAATAATTTAGTATGTATATAAAACAGCATATGAGGCCCTCCTAGGAAGAAGTGGCTAAACGACAAAAGTAAAAAATGTCGGAAAATGCAGTTAAAGTTGTACCAATTTGAAATGACATAACTTTTGGACTTTTGAAGCTGTTTCAACAAAATAGCTTCAGAAGTTAAAAAGTTATGCAATTTCAAACTGGTACAACTTTAACTGCGTTTTTTCACTCTTGTCGCTTAGCCACTTCTTCCTAGGAGTGCCTCATATACGATAAGGTAAGAATTGTATCACGTTGAAAACTTTAAAAAAAAGTATATCCACATAAAATGTCTACGTAAAGCGTTCAAATCAAAGAATCTAAAATTTTTTTTTGTAACTTTAGGGATCCAAGTAATAAACAATTCCTAACATAGCCCGAGTAGTTGCCTTTTTTTGTATAACCTTTTGGTAAGTGTCAAAAAGATAGCCAATAAGTTTCCAGTTAGTGTCTATGCAGTCCCTAGTTTGAAACCTGATTCTGAGAGGAACCATTCTATAACCTATTTTAGAATGTAAAAGGGAACCGAACGGTTTAAAATTTTTATCTCATGCTTATATAAACTTCATTAGTGTAGTATTATAGAGGGTGTTCAAAAAGAAACGCAACCCGAAACAGAAAGAAAAGGGTTAGGTTACAATGATATATGCATTCTCCAATGGGTTGAATTCTTTTTGAACACCCTGTAAATACGGTCTATTTGCACCTCATTTTTTGCCGACTAGTGGAAATTATTTTGGAGGTTTTATACAAAATTTCCTTAAATAAATTCTTATATTGATGCACTTGAAAGTAATGAAAACTATGATGTAATATACACAGACTTTGCCAAAGCATTCAATAAATATGACCCTGGAATCATAATACATAAACTGAAATATCATATATGTGAATAACAGGAAAAGTAGGAAATGGATATTTAATTTCCTTAGTGAGCGGCGGCTCAGAATCAGAGATCCTCAGCTCAGTACCACAAGGAACAGTACTAGCTCTACTACTATTCATAATCATGCTAACTGCCATAGATGAGGACGTTACCAGAGACAGCACAGTAACATCCTTTGCCGATGACACAAAGATCAGTAGAAAAATAAGAACCCAGAAGATATAGGATCTCTACGAACAGATATGAACAGAATCTACAAGTGGACGGAAGACAACAATATGAAGTTTAAACTGAGACATTTCAGCTGTTACGGTACGGAAAAAGAGAAGTCCTAAAATCCATGAAATATTATGCCCCAAATGGACAGGAAATTCAGAGAAATCTAAAGCAAAAGATTTAGGGGTTGTAATGACTGATGATGCGAAATTTGAAACACAAAATAAGATAGCAGTAAACACGGCAAAGAGAATAACTGGGCAGATACTGAGAACCTTTAAACGAAGGGATAGGAATATAATGATTCCTCTACTGAAAACACTCATCATACCCAAATTGGAATACTGCTCGGTCCTAACATGTTCATATAAAAAAGAAGACATTAGACAACTAGAAGGGATTCAGAGAAGCTTCACAGCCAAGATCAAGGAGTGCAAAGAACTAAACTACTGGGAAAGGTTACGCGAACTAAACCTATATTCACTGGAAATGAGAAGAGAGATATACACCATTATTTACACTTGGAAAATAATGGAGAAACTAGTCCCTAATCTTACTCTGAACCCTGTAACTCCCCAAAAAACAGTGGAAAGTAGGAAAAGGAAGACTATGTCGTGTTCCCAAATTAAAGGCGAGACAGGGAACATCCTTAATCCTGAAAGAAAATAGTTTTGCTGTGAGAGGACCAAAATTGTTTTAATCAGCTGCCCAAAGACATAAGGAACACGAGTAGTGTTGCGGTGGACATCTTCATAAAAAAGATTAGACGCCTGGCTCAGAGCAATTCTCGATGAGCAGGGCGCACCTGCTATGTGAGGTTAAGCTTACAAGAAACAACTCACTACTTCACCAGGACAACTCGAGAGGAGGGGCGACAAGCTTGACCTTCGTGAAATAAGGAATCATCGCACGGAACATTTGAAAGGTTGAAAGGAAAGGTATAGCATAAGAATTTTAGTTGAGGTGTTGTTATGAAATCAACCTGAACCCATATATATATATAGTATATATATATATATATATATCAATTAAAGTAATATACAGGGTGGGCCGTAAGTTTCCATACATAGGAAAAATAAACATTTTGTTATGGACAACCATTTTTATTTATATAATATGCTCTACATGGTTGCCATTGTTTTGAAAACACATTTCAATACGTGTTCCCCACTGTTGATGAACACGCATTAGCACAGTTGACGTTATGCTTGTAATGGCGTTGGTGATACGTTCCTTTAGATGATTTATGTCTCGTATCTTTTCCTGATACACCATGGCCTTCAAGTGCCCCAAAGATAGAAATCAAGGGGGGTGAGATCTGGGGATCTGGGAGGCCACTCCACAGGACCACGCCGACCAATCCAAGCATCCGGAAACTGCTGCTGATCCAAATACCGACGCACGTGAAGACCATAATGAGGTGGAGCTCCATCTTGCTGGAAGTAAACTGGGAAGTTACCTTCTTCGTTTAGCAGGGATGGGAAAATCTCTTCTTGCAACATGTTAAGATACCTTTCGGCATTAAGATTTCCACTGGCAAAAATTGGTCCAATAATTCTGTCACCCCATATCCCGGCCCACACCATCACTTTACCGGCACCTTGCATCTTCGTCGGACTCAGCCAGTTAGGGTTAGCATTACTCCAATAACGTATGTTTTGCCGATTAACCTCTCCATTGACGTAAAAATTTGCTTCATCAGTAAACAAGATCTTACGTCAAACGTATATTCTTAGGGTATCTGAAACATAAAAACAAACGTTTAATTTTCCTATGTATGGAAACTTACGGCCCACCCTGTACAGTATATATATATATATTTATATATATATATATATATATACATAATATATATATACTGTACATATATATTCTTTAATTGATAAATTGATAATTCATTTCTTACCAAAGCATCGCATTCTATTCCTGCTTTTCCTTAACTAAAAGTTACGCGCATCTTTTATTCAGAATGTTTGTTACACTGAAAGAGTATATGTGCCATCCATAATATAAAGCATTCCTATGAATAAAAAATAAACGATTTCGCGAAACTCTCTCTCTCCTCTCTCTCTCTCTCTCTCTCCTCTCTCTCTCTCTCTCTCTCTCTCTCTCTCTATATATATATATTATATATATATATATATATATATATATATATATATATATGTATATATATATATATATATATATATATATATATATATATATATATATATATATATATATATATATATATATATATATATATTTCCTGACGAGGTGTACTCCTGAATACACGAAAGGCCTTGGAATAATTTTTCTTTTTCCTTGTGGGTTTGTATCATTCATTCATCTCACGTGTCTAATTGTGAAATTCATCACATATATATATAATATATATATATATATATCTATATATATATATATATATATATATATATATATATATATATATATACTGCAGTGAGAGACGCTAGCCCCTGCATGAGATATAGAAACTTAAAAAGGAGGTATTTCAATGCAGAGAGATTGGTAATGACTTATGCGTTCAGTTCGTGTCTTGAATTCATTAGTTTTACGAGCGCCTTTCGTTGCAGCACCCAACTGATTTCTTGGGCATGAAATCTGCAGGCATCATAAATAAAGGAGGCAATTAGGCAAAGCTCGTCTCGCTCCGAAGGGACGCCGCCCCCTTGCCATTCTTCTCCCGCTTTTAAACGTTCATTTTCATCTCTCTCTCTCTCTCTCTCTCTCTCTCTCTCTCTCTCTCTATCTCTTTCTATCTCTCTCTCTCTCTTCTATTTCTTCTGCCACTACTTCTCCTTCTTCTTCTGCCACTACTTCTTCTTCTTTTCCTTCTTCTTCTTCTCCCCTCACGTCTTCTCTGCTCCTGAATTTTAGAAGCTTTTCGATGTACGTCCGTGTTTGCTGTCTCCCGGACAGACTCGAGCTGAAATGGAAAGCGTTTTTCGCTCTCTTTTCTCGATTTCCGAGGTTTCAAACGACAACCAAACTTTCTTTGAACCCCTCAAGGCTTTCAAGCTATAACTGACACAAACACACGTGCATACACACACAAAAACACGTGCATACACACACACACACACACACACACACACACACGCACATTATATCAAAGAGAGAAAAAAATTGAATTATAATGAGTCAATAGGTATAGTATATTAGCCATATAAACTACGATACAATTATTATTATTATTATTATTATTATTATTATTATTATTATTATTATTGTTATTAGTACAAAATGGAAGTTAGAGTTCCAAGTAAATTTTAATTTTAAGTTTAACGTTTGGGTACTCTCTCATCGTAATTATTTGAAGGGAATTGGGAGAAATCTTAGACGGCTTCAACAGATTCGAAAAAAAAAATATATATATATATATATATATATATATATAGTATACAGGGCGTCCCAAAAAAATGAATACACACTTTAACAGCTGATAGCTCAATTGATGTTTCTTTCTTTCCAAGTTAAACCCATTAGAATTAATAATGGCAGTCAGACTAAGCTTTGAACAAAGGAAATTCATTCTAAAATGCTACTGGAAGTGTGAAAACGCAGTTGAAGTGCAAAGACAGTTTAGGAGGGAGTTTCAAACAGATCCACCAACGCGACTTACCATCACTCGAATTAGAGATAAGTTTGAAGCCGATGGAACTGTTCAGAATGTCCACAAGAAGCGTTCCGGAAGACCACGGACATCGACAAGCCCCACAAAGCAAGAAAGAGTACTGGAAACGTATCACCAAAGTCCAAGAAAATCTGTGCGGCAAGCGAGTCGTGAGGTAGGAATTTCAGAATCGTCTGTCCAACGCATTTTGAAGCGCTGTCAATGGAAAAGTTACATTCCAAGATTAGTCCATGCTATTAATGAAGATGATCCGGACCGAAGAGTGGAGTATTGCGAGTGGTACTTGGCACGATGTGGATGTGGATTGGACGAAGGGGTTTTGTAGAATACCCTCCGCGTTCACCAGACCTCACACCACTAGACTTTTTTTTATGGGGATACTTAAAAGACAAAGTCTACGCTATAAAACCTACAACAGTCGCTGAATTGAGAGCAGCCATTGAACGAGAATGCACACCAATACCAAACGAAATGTTTCGTGATGTTTGCGATTCCATTGCTTCGCGTTATCAGCAGTGCCTGGACCAGAACGGACGTCAGTTTGAAAACAGGCGTTGACAAAACAATTAAATAATGTCTGTAGATTCTATTACATTTTGAAAATGAAATGTATTTTAATAAACACTGCCTTTATAAGTATTTAAAGTGTGTATATATTTTTTTGGGACGCCCTGTATATATATATATGTATATATATATGCGTGTTTGCATAATATTATATTTTTGTATCATATATTTGTGTTAACTTCACAAGTTCTTTTCTGGATACATGCTATTTACAAACTTTAAAATTATCATTAATTTTACAAATAATATTATATAAATATATTTATAACAATGTTAATAATGTTATAAATATAGTTATGACATTATTAACATTGTTATAAATATATTATAATAATAACAATGTTAATGTTAATACAAAAAAGGCAGCGTTACTTTTATTCAGATGTTTTCCATAGTACGTTCACTGCAGGAACGATGAGGTTTGAAAAAACTGAAGACGAAGCTAAACAAAAGCATTATCCAATAAGTAATTGATAACTAATTGTAATTACAATTAATGAGGGAAGCCTCAATTTTAATATTATTAAAATTGTGCCTCGAAACTAAAAGTATTTCAGTGTTTACTATTATTGTCTGATTCTATTTGTGTATATATATATATATATATATATATATATATATATATATATATATATATATATATATATATATAGTAGTTTGGTAGATAGATAAGTAAATAGATTGACAGATAGACAGACAGGTACAGAGATACATATAGATTAAAAATAGTCAGGTATAGAGATAAAGAAATACTCGTACACAGGTAGATTAATAGAAAGATAAATAGATAGACAGATAGATATTACAACAGGGCCCTCAGGGCGTGAGTTCGAACTAAATAATTAGAATCAGATAGGAGGGCCAGAAACTGGTACAGCGCTCAGGCGAAACTAATACGGCGGACCTCTTAACTGAGGTCGGAAAGTGTAGTATCTGTTCTCATCAGCTTAACCTTCAATGACTCACGGGCGCTGATGTTTTAGTTCAAACTAAAAGTGGTTTCAGACGAGTCGAAAACTGTTAATGAAATTTTCTATAAATGTACGAATAAAAACTGCATGGAAAGTGTTTCTGCGTATCCTTCGGGCATACATTTGTGGCGTTTCTATTCAATTGGCAGAAAATGGGGTGTGGCATTCAGTAATAGGATTAACTTAATGTATTATAGAGTAGAAATAGCGCACATTGCCTGGTTATATTATGAGAGAAATATACATTGTATACATTTATTTTTAATATATCTGTTCATTTAAATTAAATATAATCTAATTTTATATTTTTTTTTTCAAACGCGAATTGTCATATATTTCTT
>JAJOZX010007091.1:185000-187500 GCA_023014485.1 Bathynomus jamesi
TTTTTTTTCTATTTTGGGTTGCGTTTCTTTTTGAATACCCTGTATTAGCGTTATATAAAGAGAGTTGTTTGTCAGGTACCTAAAAATAAAGTTACGTTACAACGTGAAAATCTGTTTATTTATCTGCCTATTACAGTTTCTCTCTCTCTCTCTCTCTCTCTCTCTCTCTCTCTCTATATATATATATATATATATATATATATATATATATATATACATATATACATATACATATATATATATATATATATATATATATATATATATATATATATATATATATATATATATATATATATTATATACATATATATATATATATATATATATATATTACACACACACACACATATATCCGTCTTTATGTTTAACCACGTACTTATCAACTCAACAGACCTGTCGATAATATAACTATGTATCTAGGTATGAAGGTAATTCTCTCTCTCTCTCTCTCTCTCTCTCTCTCTCTCTCTCTCTCTCTCTCTCTCTGTTGTTATTATTCCTTTAATAATGTTATACCCAACCAATATTATGGTCCTCATATATTCGACTGTCAATAATTGATTCGTTTTTCTTTTCTTTTAGTGAGAAAGTGTTTGGTCAAATAAATACGTTTGATAAATAGTTCTAATGCAACATATTATATCTTAGATTAAGTAAATAATTCCTATATTATATCTTAGATTAAGTAAATAATTCCTATATTATATCTTATACTAGATCCAGTTTGTAAGAGTAACAGAAAATGAAATGTAGCACACAGCTGTATTCGCTAAAATTTGGACGGACAATTATGGTCGTCTCTGAGAGGTAAGAAATTTCGCGCTTTTATGTAACAACTTTGTTTTCAACAGACAATATTCCCAATGACTTCTAATGATCTGAGAATAATTATCAAGAATTAAGGAGTTAAGACTACTTATATAACTGCCTTAATACTGACTAGCTTTTCCACTCACACTTTTACGAGTTAAACAAACTTTGAAAAGAGAGGAACTATGTGTCATTCATTGATATATTCCGCGTGTTTGTCACTATTTGTTAGCTAAGGTATTTGGTTTGGTATACAGTAAACAGCTAATATCATTATTATTGTATTATTATTATTATTATTATTATTATTATTATTATTATTATTATTATAAAGGATTTAGATTTAATTTCCAATATTCTGAATATTTTTATATTTTCAGTATTGAGTTTTTTAATAATAAATAATTCTAGATAAGAATTTGCAGTATGCTAAGAATACTGTCTTCATTTTTGCTTCTGCTGACGCGTTTCGTTCATATACTTTGAACATCTTCAGAGCTTTATACATAATTTTAAAGTAAAATGGGTTTCGAAAAAAAAAAAAAACGAAAATTAATATAAAATTTAATGAACTTTCGAATAGTCTTAAATTAATTTGAAATTGTATCAAACTTACAATCAAGAAATATGTATATAACCCATTTTACTTTAAAATTATGTATAAAGCTCTGAAGATGTTCAAAGTATATGAACGAAACGCGTCAGCAGAAGCAAAAATGAAGACAGTATTCTTAGCATACTGCAAATTCTTATCTAGAATTATTATTAAGAAACTCAATACTGAAAATAAAAAAATATTCAGAATATTGGAAATTAAATATAAATCCTTTATAAAGACATAGGCTGATATCTACTTTCTATTATTATTATTATAATAATATATATATACACAGCATATTCACTTTGCAGTTTAAATGTTACAGTTGTTACGGTTACGGTGGCAGACTCAGCGATGAGGCTCTGGTTTGTTTCCACCTGCTGGCTTCTGGGTTGGGTTGAGTTGGCCGCTTACCCTACCATTACTCTGGATAAAAGTGACTTTTGTGGCATAATGACTCCGACATCGTGGGGAAATGAGGTTCCTAGCTGTTACCTTTATACTTTTAAATTATTAAAATTGAGAACTTTTTAAGAATTTTGTACTGCGCGTTATTCTTTTCAATTTGCAAGAATGTATTTCTTTAATCTTATTATTCTTTCTTACAGTTCTTTAGTAAGTATTCTGTAAGTGTGTATATGACATACTGCCACTAAATCAGAATGGAAAGCTGCCTTCAGGTGCGCCATGACACGATGCAACTGACGCGCTCAAATATTTCTCTGCAAAGGTGCCATCTATCAGGGCGGTCGAGGGCAAAGCAAACACTGGCGGATCCCTTCCATATTTTAGCCGAAAACACGACTCTGGATTGGCCAATTTATCTTAGGAGTGAAGGTAAGCACCCAAAGGCTGGCTTATTTGACGCTCTCAGCTCGGTTCAGGAAATTGCCTACGTGCTCCGTAAAATATTAACGAATTTGTACGATAGTAAGCTTTGCCGAGGAAGAATGGAAAGGAGAGAGGTTGATAGATAAAGAAGGAGCGGGAGAAAGAGGAGAAAAGTGGCTGCATGAGATACGTTAAAGAAGATTGAAGGAGACACATAAATCGAGCGACGCGCATCTTGGAGGTGCAACAGACTTATAT
>JAJOZX010007091.1:192500-239005 GCA_023014485.1 Bathynomus jamesi
AATGGGGAGTAATAAGCTTTACAGTATCATAGAGAAATAACTCTAGTAATAATGTTTTGACAAAATTACACCTTTCCTTTCTTGTTATTTACTACTGTAGCAGAAGAGTGGGGTTTTTTTAATGTACAGTATATGACCAAAAATTCTTTAATGAAGAATGACACTGCTTTGTCTTGTTTGAAATAAAATTAACCAAGTTTAATCTAACTCTAAAATGTCAAAGCGTTGAAATCCGCTGAATATAAAATTTCGCATCTGACGCGCATATCATTAATAGTCTGTGACCAGTTTTTGTCCAAGGGAAAGACACAGAAAGGTGCATGAATATGTTTTGAATGCATTATGCTAGAGTGTATGTCCTACGTGTTCAGCAGATCTGACATAGGCAGATTTAATAAGCGGTCACATGTAGACCATATACAGAAAGAAAGGAATAACTAAAGGACCCGCAATTCTGCAGAAAATAAAGGAAACAAAATATAATGGAATAGTGAACTGTCCAAACAAATAGTCTGAAAACAATTATTTTTTAAAATTAGCACCGTTTCACACTTCTGACATGCGCACATATACGCAAAACATACCAACACAGAGAGAGAGAGAGAGAGAGAGAGAGAGAGAGAGAGAGAGAGAGAGAGAGAGAGAGAGAGAGAACGTAAATGGTATTAAGAATAAAATCGGGAGAGTTTCAATAATATACCATGCACAGCGATATACAGGGTGAGCCAATAAAATGTTACGACGTTTCTGTCAACATTCATAGACATATCAAATGGTAACATTTTATGGGCCTACCCTGTATATATATATATATATATATATATATATATAAACTCAGAATGGTCCCTGGTTTAACATATATATATATATATATATATATATATAAATAAATATAACTTTGGGAAAAAATTTAAATACACTTGAAAACCAAATGAAAATTTGTATTTTGATTGAAGCTGCACACACACACACACACACACACACACACACACACACACACACACACACACATTTCTCTACCAACCTTTTTGCACTTCCCAGGAGAGAGTTTGACCCTTTCTTCTTGACAAAATTTGCAGAGTTGACTGGGAGTAGTTGGCTTCCGTGCATGGACAGCTCTCTTGAGATCAAACCACAAAAGCTCAATCAAATTGAGATCTGGTGACTGGCTTGGCCACTCTAAAAGCTTCCATTTCTTCTTCTTCAGTCATGCCTTGGTGGATTTGCTCATGTGTTTCGGATCATTGTCCTGCTGTAGTATAGAACTGCGACCCATGGAGAGCTGACGAATTGAAGGTATGACATTTTCTAAGATTTCTTGATATTTGGTATGATTTCCATCAATTTGCCAGGGCTAGAAGCACTGAAACAGCCTCACGAAAGAATACTGCCACCAACATGTTCGACCATGGGTATGGTATTTTTTTCTTCATATGTTTTACTAGACTCCCTTCAGACATATCGTTGATCACTGTGGCCAAAAAGCTCAAGCTTGGTCTCATCAGTCCACAGTACCGTCTTCTAGTAGTCAATTCCTTGAATTTGGTGGACGTTGTCATACTTTAAACGAGCTCCCTTGTGAGCTTTCTTGAGCAGTGGTTTTCTCCTTGCAGCTCATCCAAAGAGCCCATTCTTTTTCAGTGTCTTTCGTAGAGTGGAGGGATGAAAATCGATTCCAATTTAAATCAAAGAATGAGTTAGGTCTGTAGAATTCAACCGAAGATTAGCAGTAGACGCCTTGATGATTTTACGAACATCACAGTTGGGGAATTTTTCGTAGCCGTCCACTACGAGAGAGCGGTTTGGTAATTCCAAGGCGCTTCCACTTACGAATGACATTTGAAACTGAGGTAACAGGAACAGCAGGTTGTTCACCAATCTTCCTAACATACTTTCTACTATAATACAAAGCAATAATTCTATCTTTAAGATTCTGAGACAGCTTTTTGCTTTCGGCCAGTCTGGAGTAATGATCGAACAGTATTCAACATTCGCATTTTATACTCTGACCAATGGAAACTACCAAAAACGTTTACTCAGAATTTTCTCAAAGTATATTATCAAATTTTCTAGAATGTTCCGCTGTTTGACAGCTCTACAATGGATTCTAATGTTGTACTTAAACTTGTGCATAAGAGAATCTGTGAATATTGATAGACAACTTAAGATATAAACAATAACATAAAGTAGATTGGCATAACTTAGTTTGCTATACTGTATTTCACATTCATTAAATGACTAACGAACACAAGGAAATTTCACTAAGAATTTTAAATGAACAAATATGGTAATATACTGCAGTCCTTAAACTTTTCGCAGAACTGTGTATATATATATATATATATATATATATATATATACACTGAATAATGCATATCATGAGCTCAGTCCACGGCGTAAGGAAGGGCAGTGCATAATTTTAGCTATTTAAATAGAATTAAAATTAAAAACTTTACATATGAATTTATACTTTATGCATGAACACAAAACATAAATATTGGAGACCTTATTTAAACTACAAGGGAAATTTTCTCCATATGAAGTAAGCTACGTTGAGGCCACGTCGTAACACTCCTTCCCGATGGATTAACAAACTTAAGCGACGTTAGGTTTGGAGAGTAGTTGGATGGGAGACCGTCCTCTGCGTCCAGAATATGTAGCAACCCGTGGTTTGGATCGATCCTACATAAAGCTATAGGTCCCCTTCGTCATATGACCTCACAGGGCGAAGAGGGGGTAAACAACCCTCAGAACACACACACTACGTACGAAATGAACGTCATCTACATGTGAGAATAACGTCGTCTTTACATTTTTTACCCAACTTCAATACAAATTGGATTTCCTTTTTTTACCTTTCTGCAATTGAGATCGCTAGCGTGAGATTCGCTATACAGGGTGTCCATAAAGTTCAGCCTCATAGGCACAGTTTATTGACTACAATATGTTTATTTCCATGATGCTGGACTTTATGGACACATTATAGTATGAACTCGAGAGGCGGAAAAGACTGATGATATACAAATAGAATAAATGATTATTTTAACTCTTTTACTCACATACATACATATATACATACATACCTACATACGTGCAGAGAGTCCCGCAGGAATAAAATGAGTCCCCCAAAATAAATATTGTTTAACGTGCATATTCCCTGATTTAAGGGAATACTGTCGAATACTTTCTCTCTCCATGCGTGATCGTGAATGCTGATAGCTTGGATGCTTTCATAAATATGAACTAATAGACATTCACCGTTTACGTCATCACCTCTCTATCATTCGAATGATTTAGTGAGCATTACATAATTAATTTGTCTTGCAATATAGTATAGAGAGAGAGTTCAACAGAGGATTCAATTGTCAGCATATTTACGTTTCTAACTTAGATTGTGGTCTTACAATTTACAATTTACAGTGACATAAATAATTGTGAAACTGGACTATTTATTTTATTTCATTTGGTTCTTAAGCTTTAGGCTTTACTGTTTTATTATGAATTCTATACAGTGTACTATATACGATGTCGTTTTACATTTTCAAGGTCACACACCGATGGCGTGACGCACATATTTGCCGTTATTTAGAATATTGTAAAACACTTTCATTTTGAAAAAGATAAGGTTGTTATTCTCTGTATACATAAAATCTGGATAAATACTATTTACAGTATTACGTTTATGTACGCGTAATATTTTAGTATCTACACATTATGAAAAGGTGGGCTACATCGTATCCAATGTCGTAACACCGTTTCCCGTTGATCAGCGAAGTTAAGCGACATTGGGTCTGGGTAGGAGTTGGATGGGAGACCGTCCGCTGTGTCCAGACTATGTAGCGATCCCTGATTCGGATCCCACGTAAAGCTGTAGGTCCCCTCCGTCATATGACCTTAGGTGTTGTGGAGGAGGTTAAACAAAACCAATAATTAATTATTATTATGAAAAGGTATATAAAATCATTTCAAGGTCACGCACATATTAAAGTGATAATTTAATTAAATTTATATGATAATGAAAATAATAATAGGGATTACCTGAAGATCAGGGCCCCTCCGTTAGGTAGCCTTATAAGGCTAACTAACTAAAATATCACAACTTAACCTAACCATTCGTAAGGTCAACTGTACCCCCTTGACGATTGGTTAGGTTAAGTCGTGATATTTTCGTTAGTTAGCTTTATAAGGCTAATTAACGAAGGCTGCTGGGGGCCCTGATCTTCAGGTGATCCAATAATAACATTTTACAGGCATTACGTTCATGTCTTATTTCTAGTACAACCGTTTAACCCTTATTTCATAACCTGGGTAAAATATAGGGGCCTACTCTTGGCATAATTTACTAATGGTTATGAAATAGGTTATTTTATGAGGGTTTAAACGACGGTTCAGGATCGACTTGCGGTCGACCCCCCTTTTGCAGTATCCCAACTCATTTGCGGGATTTGGTGAAGGAGGGAATTGCTGTCTGATCTCCTCCTGCCCTCGTAGCCAGCCACGGATAACTGGTCAGGGACTTTGCACAGGAATCTGTCCAGCTGGTTCTTGAAGTTATTCAGGTCGGTGTGCTGGAGATTCCTTACTTATCTCGGTAGGGCATTGAAAAGCTTTGGGCCTCGTATTCTGAGGGAATTTTCCAGCCTCGTTTTCATGGCCCACCTGTCCCACAGCAGCTGAGACTGTACAAAATCTGCCTCTTCTCTCATTCTAGTTTGTTTCTATTTCATTTTTAAAGTTAAGGACAAAACCCTCGAGTATTTTCCATATTTATATTATTGTGTACCGCTCGCATCTTGTTTCCAGAGAATAGAGTTTCAGGGATTGTAATCGAGACCAATAGTCTTCACCTTTCGTTTCCTCTATCTTAGACGTAAAAGTCCTTTGTATGGCTTCTATGTTCGCAATGTCTCGTTCTCTGTATGGGCTTGTGAGTACTGAGCAATACTCAATTACTGGTGGGACTAAACTCTTCCATAATTTGAGCATAATGTTTGCTTTTCTGCAGCGGAAGCTCCTCCAGATGATTCCCATTATTTTTCTAGATGTAATTTTAATGGTGTTTACCATTATTTCATAACTTCGATATAATATACCCTTGGAATAACTTACCATGGTTATGAAACAAGGGTTAAACAAACAAAGATTTTGGAAGGTAAAGATGTAAGGTCCGGGAGATCGGAGAGATATTTTAGGTGAAGTTAAAACAGAACTCCTATATCATAATAACGTACGTGAATTGAATCGATTCGGAATTAGCTCGGATTCGATATTACCTCAGTTAAACGATTCAAGATTGGATTTAATTACGATTAGTATGAGTCGATAAGGGGGGCACAAGTGAGGACCAGGGACAAGCAAAAGTGCTGATGGTTCTCACAAAAGAGTTTATGCTGACACAGGAGATAACAGAAAATACCAGGAAAATAACTGCCTAGATCTGGTATCCACAAATAACACGAACTTGATTGCCGATATAAAAATAACCCTGACTATTACCTCAAACCACAACATAATCGAGTTATCAATAAATATGGCGATAACTTTAAAAGATAATACACATACGGAAGGAAGAAGCAAATTTGGGGCTTTTAACTTAAACTCCAAGACCATGAATTGGGAAGAAATCAGATCACACATGGCCCAAAGAGAGTGGAGAACAGTTTTAGAGAATAAAACAACTGAGGAAATGCTAACAACCTTGGAAGAAAAGACGCTGAGAATTTTGGAAAAATATGCTCCGAAAGCACAGCCAAGAGGAAAAAGGAACTGGCTAGAGAGGCAAAAGAGAAGAATATTCCGCAAAAGAAAGAGAGTAGCGACGAAGTTAGCTAATTGCGGAGACAACAATGCCAGGGAAGTAATACAAGAAAAACTGGAGAGTATCAATAGGGAAATACAAACTCTGATAAAAGGCCATACAGAGAGGGAAGAGGAAAAGGCGGTAGAAGCAATAAAGGAAAATCCAAAATACTTCTACAGCTATACGAAAAGGAAAACAAAAACGCGCACTACTATCGGGCCCTTAAGGAAAGAAATAATGAGCTAACAGACGATCTAAAAGAAATATCTGAAACATTGAGAGCCCAGTATAAATCGGACTTCAGTACCCCTAAAAGTGACAAAGCGATACCTGACATAGATGCATTCTTCGAAAAGAAATTGCAAGGAGAATGTATAACAGACTTTGATTTTACCCCAGATGTATCGAGAGCTATAGGACAAATGAAATCACAAAATGAAATAACTACACCCTTATACTGGATATGAAGACGATCCCAAGACACTGGGGAAATGCCAAGCATCTTTAAAAGAGCAAACTTTGTCCCTATATATAAAGGAGGGGATAGATCTCGAGCAAAGAACTATAGACCAGTGTCATTGACGTCCCACCTCACCAAAATATTTGAAAGAATATTCAGCGAGAAAATCTATGACTTCTTGGAGACACTGGAAAGATTCAACGAAAATCAGCACGTATTCCGATCAGGAAGATCATGCCTATCACAACTTATAAAGCATTATAACAATATCCTAGGTGCACTTGAAGGCAATGGAAACTATGATGATACACGGATTTTGCTAAAGCTTTCGACAAATGCTATCATGGTATAATAGCACATAAAATGAAACATATGGGAATAACAGCCAAAGTGGGAAAGTGGATCTACAACTTCCTCAGAGAACGACTACAGGTCGTCAAAATTCAAGGTGTATTATCATCAAAATCAGAACTACGCAGCTCAGTACCACAAGGGACAGTGCTGGCCCCACTCCTGTTCATTATCATGTTAACAGACATAGACAGCGAAGTAAACAGCAACAGCATAGTAACATCCTTTGCGGACGATACAAAGATCAGCAGAAAAATCAGCGATGCAAATGAAGTGGAGGCCTTGCAGAGGGACACGGAACAAAATATACACATGGTCAGAAGACAACAATATGACATTTAACACCCGGAAATTTCAGCTCTTGAAATATGGTAGAAATGAGGAACTTAAACAGACTGCATATTATGCTCCAGTTAGACAGGAAATTCTGAGAAGCAGAAAAGCAGTCGACTTAGGGGTAATAATGACCGATGATGCCAAATTCGAGACACAAATCAGATAGCAATAAACAAAGCAAAAAGAGTTGCCATATAAAAAGGGAGAAATTAATAAACTAGAAGAAACGCAGAGACATTTCACAACAAAGGATGATGGTTGCAAAGAGCTCAACTACTGGGAAAGACTACGTAAACTAAATCTGTACTCCCTGGAAAGACGAAGAGAGAGGTACACCATAATCTACATATGGAAAATGATCGAAAAACTGGTACCAAACCTCAAACTAAACCTAATTACCATCCAAACAACGCTGGAAAATAGGAAGGGCAGAAAGTGTAGTGTTCCCAAATTAAAGGCTCGACAAGGGACCTCCTCAACTCTCAAGGAAAATAGCTTGGTTGTCAGGGAGCCAAGACTTTTTAACCACCTTCCAAAGGACCTCAGAAACGTTACAGGGGTCAAAGTTGAAGTCTTCAAGAGAAGCCTAGATGCTTGGCTCAGGACGGTACCAGATGAGCCGGGTGTACCTGTCTATGTGCGGTGGAGAGCGCAAGAAAGCAACTCGCTCCTCCACCAAGCAAGGACTAGAGGCGGGCCACCAGCTTGACCTTCGTGTGAAGAGAGACCGACGCACGGAACCCAAACGAATTAAGCGATTAACTGATTAATAGTGATAGTATACTCGTATATATTAATCGTGATATATATATATATATATATATATATATATATATGATGCAAACCCACAAAGAAAAAAGAAAAAATTATTCCAAGGGCTTTCGTGTATTCAGAAGTGCACCTCGTCAGGGAATCATTCATTTCACGTGTTTAATTGTGAAATTCGTCGCATATATATATATATATATATATATATATGGGATGAATTTCACAATAAAACACGTGAAATGAATAAATGCTGCAAACCCACAAGGAAAGAGAAAAACGATTCCAAGGCCTTTCGTGTATTCAAAGCTACACCTCGTCAGGGAATGAAGATAAAAGGCGAGATGCCCATAAATATATACAACGTACAGGAAAAACAAAACAATTAGCACATACTTAACAAGGGTTAATGAGAGGCAAAAGAAATTTTAACATGATATCGTCAATTTTATACGTCCCCGCACTGTTATTGAAAGTGTTTTTAAAATGAATAAATGCACATTCTAGAATATTTCTTTCTATTATATCTCTGTTTTTAACAAGCGCTTTAGAACTATCCCACTTGATGCTATGGTTACATCTATACATATGGTTAAATAAAGCATTGGAAGTATTAGCTGTTCTACACGCATATTTATGCTGTTTTACCCTAATATCTAACGTTTTACCGGTTTGGCCTATATATATATATACATATATATATTTCTCAATCCATCTAAGCAATGTCTTCGTTCAAGTTGTTTGATGACTTAGTACTTACTCCGAATCTCCTAATCGCAAGGATTCGAGTTTGTGTTAAAAATTTTGGATTTTCTTCGTATACAGTAGATAGAATCTTCCCTAAAACACAAATGAAATAGTTCTATCATAGATGGATTAAAGACAATAGTGCAAATAGATTTTATTTGCTACCGGGACTGTGACTAGAATTCCAAACCTCAACGTTAAGTTGCCACATTACCTAAACACCCTTCCTCTTCCATCCCCCCTTTTCATTAGAATGAATAATTTAAATAAATAATTAGGGGGCTCTATAATTATGGATATAATTTATTTCATCCATTATAGTTAGTGATGCGACGTGTTTTCCAGTTTCGCTTATTTTTTTTTTTAAAAAGAACATGGACCTCGTGAGTAGGGGGGGGGGGGGGTAATTATTGAGCAAAAACTAAGTTTATTTAAAATGTAAACCTAAAAGTGATGAAATAATGCCAAAACTTTTTTTAACATATCTTAGGATCATATTAATTCTTGCTACTGAATATATCATACATAAGGAGGAGATTGTACACACCAATCAACTAGGGAAGTACGCCAGGAGGGGGCGGGGGGGACGTTAGGCAGGAGACAGGGAGTGTTAGAACTCCCGTTTCTCCTGTCACTGTCCTCCTTAGATGATCTTTTTCCGCGTCTCATCTACCCTGTGAGCAGTCCAGCATGCTTTCAAACACACACTTCTCTCTTTATTCTTCACTACATATACATGCATTTTACACAGTACACAACCTTTTCAATATATATATATATATATATACTGTATACACACACACATATATATATAGCATCGTCAGCCTCGGAGACCTTGACTTTGGCTATCTCTTTCTTATAAAAGGGGGCATTTTTGTAGGCACCCGCCCTTGCCCCCTCCTTCCTACATAAAAAATACAGGGTGTTCAAGAAATAATCGTGCAAAAATAATTGGTTATTTTTTTATTAATCACTATGTATTCAATATATTTGTTTGTTTACATTTACAAACTGTTCAGGTTTAGAACACATTCAGAAGATAACCAATATTTGTTGCCACAATGCGTATGTGATGTTCGAACTCCATTAGATCATTAACAAGATGCCCTTGTGGAATGGATCCTGTACTATAATTATCTAATACTACTAAAACAAATTGGTACTTTCCTAATAGTAAAATGATAAGTACAGTAATTACTGTTGTATACTGTGTGTATGTACAGTACAATGAACAATTAATTTCGCTAGAGATATTTATTAATTGCATGTCAGTAAGTACTTTAATATAGTCTACCAAGGTATGCTTGGAATTTTGAACATAAATTTTTAAAATGAAGAGTTGAAAATACTGTACAGGGTGGCCACAAAGTCCCTTTGCATGAAAAACAAGGGCAATATACAGATATGCTGTAATTTCATTGCAAAGTGACTTTGTGGCCACTCTGTATTAGATATCCTCAGTGTTCTCAACCTGGGGGTCACGGAAGGCACTCAGCTACGAGATCCTTGCACTTAGAAAAAAAATCATATGTGAAAATTGAAATTTATATTGGTTCTTTTGCATTATCCTCCCAACACTAATTTTTTATATAATGTTGGTTTGGTTTTGGTTATGGTACTTTATTTTCCTTCCATTATAAAAAAATTAGTGTTGGTATTAGGTTAGGTTAGGTTAGGTTTGGTTAGGTTAGGTTACGGTAAAAACAGTCCGCCGCAGGCGTTAGCCGTTATAAAAAAAAATTAGTGTTGGGAGGATAATGCAAAAGTACCTTATATTTCCAACAAAAATTACAGAAATATATAAAGTTACTGTCAAAAGAAACTATTTTTTTAAAGTAAGAAACTGGTTTTATGTTTTACAAGTGAAATTATTTTCAATTAGGCTTAATCGCCATATGAAACTGTTAGTTTATGTCTTTCACTGAGATACCCTATGCCTGCTTTGCATTTATTAATCTTATTGTATATTCGGCTGAGTAGACTGAACACAGAGTAACACATAGAGAGTCAATTTCATTGCTATATTTTAACTTCAACCATTAATGAGAATTCCAGTACTGGTCATATAAGTATGAGGTTGCAAATAGAATTAAAACTTTCAGTACTTCAGATACCAGTTCTGGATACTCACTTTTCCATGCTATCCAAAATGTAAAACAGTCGTCTGACGGGGACGACGATTGCAGGGTCTTGTCAGAAGAAAGTCCAATCAATTTATCGTGTAGGTTTCCTGCAAGTTCGGCAGACTCTATGCAAGCCTTTCATTGAAAGGATTAAATATCCACTTCTTAGCAACTTTTCATTCTCACACAAGAAATAGTTCAGCTGTTTATGCAGTTCAAGTATTTTGCATTATTATTTAGAAAAGTGGGGGCGTGAAAATTTTTTATGTCAAAGCGAGGGGGGGGTGTTCACCAGCACAAAAAAGGTTGAGAAACAACGCTCTTGGAAACTAGCCCGAACATTAATATAAAATCTTTTAGAATTTATTGTTAATTTATTTACTTATTAATTTATTGTTACGGCTTTAAAGGAGGAATCAGTGATTGGTTTAAAAGTTATTCGTGCAATAGATATCATTTTGTATCAGTAAATAAGGTCTGCTCATTTAAAACGCTTCTCAAACATGGTGTACCACAGGGCTCAGTTTTGGGTCCACTGTTATTTTTATTATATATAAATGACCTTCAACATTCATCTGATATACTTAACTTCATAATGTTTGCAGATGATACAAATGTGTTTTTCTTGAAAAGATGTTAATTCAGTTAAGAATACATATATTTAAATGAGAATTTAACAATGTAATGAAATGGTTGATCACCAATAAACTTTTCCTAAATATCAGTAAAACAAATTTTATGATTTTTTGCTAATAAGCGAAATGTGTATCTTCATAATCTTAATGTTGATGACATCACTGTAAAAGAGTGTACTGTGAAAAAATTTCATGGTGAAATACTAGAGAAGAATTTGCAATACAGTGATCATGTAAATTATATCTCAAAAAAGATTTCCGTAAGCAGGTTTTATTAACTCTGTATCATACTTTTAGTTTCCTTTATATAACGTACTGCACTCTTGTTTGGAGAAATTCCGCTAACAGCTCTTTAAACAGTATCTTTGTTATCTAAAAATGAGCAATAAGATTATTATCTGATGCTGATTTCCATGATCATTCTAGTGCATTATTTAAAAAGCTAAAACTACTAAAGCTCAAAGATGTAATCAAATTGGCACATTTTATTTTTATTTACAAGTGTAAGAACAAAATCGTTAACTTCGAATGGGTAAATAAATATTTTGTAATATTTTGAAATAGATCAAAGCATGTTATTCCTCACTTTAGACTGTCTTCATCTCAAAAATTACCCATTTTCATTTTATTGAAACAATGGAATGATTTAAATGCTGATATAAAAAATATTATACATGTAAATTTGTTTAAAACCAAGTTGAAATCTCGATTAATAATCTAGGATTAAATATACATTACCTGTTATTGTTCATCTTTTATCTCTCGTGTCCAATATTGATTTCTTTGTACAATATTGGTATCATATCTTCAATAATGACTTTGTATTTGTTTTATATCGATAATAATAATTTAAGATTAATATATACCCTAATTAATAACACTGGTATGCATCAATTTTGCTGTCAAGGGTTTTGTAAGTGATTCTTATAGAGTTTTTCCTGCTGATTTCGAATCTGCAATCCGTTTTTCTCAATCAGCTCAGGTTATCCGGCTATGGCCTCATAAGTAAAATAGAATTTTTCGTGATTTTGTCAAAGCGGAATTGGAACAGTAACATCTATCATCACTTGTTTCACTTGTATAATATCTTTTTTTACTTTTCAGGCATATAGATAAAATATTTCATAATGAATAGAGCGTGTAAAAATGATCCCAATAGATTCTCCTACATATGTGGGACGGTTACCATGCCAAATAACCAGTCCCAAATCACTAAATTTGTGAAGACAATGTATAGAGCATACTTTGGAATTAAGCTAGGGGACCAGGACAAAAATTTCGCCCCTCATATGTGCTGCAAGACGTGCATTGAAAATTTGAGAAGATGGAGCAAAGGCAGAGCGAAATCTTTGCCTTTTGGAATTCCCATGATTTGGAGAGAAGGAAAGGATCACGTGACAGATTGCTATTTCTGCATGACAAACCTCCAAGGTGGGCTTATAAATTTATTTTTCTTAAATATTTTGAAATCCTCGTATGAAACTTGACATAATATTCACCATAATGTAATATTCACCATATATAGCATAATATTCACCATAATGGTAATCATACATTTACATATACATATTGTTATAGAAAATACATTTACACATACATATTGTTATATAAGTTACATTTACATATACAATGATTGTATATTTTCTTTCTTTTTCATTCATATTGTCCCCGAAGGGACAATATGAATGAAAAAGAAAGAAAATATACAGACTCCATCGACCTATTTCATATCTTACAGACCGCAGCCTTCCCTCACGAGCCGCCACTGTCTGAATGCTTCTTCTATTTATATGCAAGTTTTATATCCATGTTTCTGTGTTTCTATTTTCAGGAGTTAACAAGAAGAATAAACACATTGTTGTATACCCTGACATTCCTTCTGCTATGAGACCTGTACCCCATGGTCCTGGAATTCCAATACCCGACCCACCTCAAACCCTGGACTTCGATGATTCTGATGATGAATCAATGACCAATGCCAATGACCAGTCCCAGTCGTATATACCTCAAAATACCGCTTCAAATGAGCCGAGGCCTCTCAACCAGGCCAAACTTAATGATCTTACCAGGGATTTAGGACTTTCCAAATTAGCTGCCGAGATCTTGGGCTCACGACTTCGAGAGGACAACTTGCTGGCTCCGGGAACAACATTCTCCTGGTATAGGAAACGAGAGGAAGAATTCCGCAAGTTTTTTGCAGTGCACGAAAATACCTCTTCCTTAGTGTACTGCTGCAATGTTGAGGGGCTAATCGAATCCTTGGGCCTGCCATACATATAACGCATCAGAATGGAGGCTATTTATAGACTCGTCTAAACGAAGTTTGAAAGCAGTACTTCTCAACATTGGGAATAGGGTTGCATCAGTCCCTGTAGCACATTCCGTACAACTTACTGAGAGCTACGATAACATGAAAATTTTACTGGATGCTCTCGTATACGACCAACATAACTGGATGATCTGTGGAGATTTGAAGGTAATACTAATATCATAAGTAAACTATTGCTATTGACTATGTTGTTTTTCCAAAGGTTATTTGAGAGCGTATAAGAACACTTAACTTCCCCACAGAAGTGATACAGTCCAATGCATAGATTTTTTTATCTGATAGAACAAATTCTCTAAATTCTTTAAATATTTTCATTTTTTTTCAGATTGTGCCATTTGTATTGGGAATGCAAGGGGGATACACGAAATACCCATGTTTCTTCTGCAAATGGGATAGCCGAGCGGATGAGAAGCACTATGCACATTGCACAGCGTGAATGAGCATCCAGAGAGAATTTTGAACCTGGGTCGCATAATGTCGTTTCAGTGCCCCTTGTACCACCAACAAAAATTTTGCTCCCACCACTTCATATTAAGCTGGGCTTGATGAAAAATTTCATCAAATCAATGAATAAGGAGGGTTCAGCATTCCGATATCTCGAGAGTAAATTTCCTCATATATCTGATGCTAAACTAAATGCTGGGGTTTTTGATGGTCCTCAAATTCGAACTTTGATCAAGGATACTCAGTTCGAAAACGCAATGACTCCAACTGAGAAGAATGCCTGGCAGGCATTCAAATCAGTTGTCACTGATTTTCTTGGCAAGCGTAGAAGTCCAGAATACGAGTCCGTTGTCGAAAACTTGATGGAAGCTTTCAAAGCTCATGGGTCGCGCATGTCCATAAAAATGCACTTTTTGTGGTCCCACTTGGACTATTTTCCTGAAAATTGCGGGGATAATAGTGAGGAACAGGGTGAACGATTTCACCAAGATATCAAAATAATGGAAGAGAGGTACCAGGGAAACTGGGATATCAATATGCTGGCGGACTATTGCTGGTGTTTGAAGCGAGACGTGCCCGAAGAAAAACACAGACGGAAAGCCAAAAAAACTTCATTCCTTCCTCAATAAACTTTTTTCCATATTCATTGTATGAATAAAAGTATTTATTCGCACAATGTTTTCATTTTTCACGAGTGTTCTTATAATATTACTCGTATCTACAGTGTTTAAGCTAAAAAAATCAATAAATTTGGGGATAAAATTGGACTTATAATAAATGGCCAATAGAGAAAAAAACCTGACCTGATTGAGGAAAACCAATGTCATTTTCGAATTCAGCATGGTCGAATTATATAATATGAGTTGAAAAAAACCCTCACAGCAGACAAAAAAATTCATATGCATACCAGTGAATTCTTATTCATGATTTATGTATTATTAATAATAACTATATGTTTTATTTTTAATTAAGAGCCCAGTAAAGCCTAAAGCTTAAGTGTCAAATTAAATTAAATAAATAGTCCAGTTCCACAATTATTTATATCATTCTAAATTGTAAAAGTACTGTATTTATTTTATTAATAAAGGTTATTCAATTCAATTCAATTCAATTCAATTATACATGTATGCTACATATTTTTGTTTTATAACATTTAGCAATTATTTTAGTTTTTATCTTTTTTTATGCAGGAAGGAAGGGTCAAGGGCAAATGCCCATAGAAAGAGGAAGAGATTGCCGAAATCAAGGTCCAGAGTTTTTGAGATGCCTAGACACTGCGTTTGAAAAATTGGAGGTCATAGACAGGGAGAAAAATGGATTGATAAAAATTGTTTCAGAGTTGACCAGTTGAGTAGATGAAAGATTGAAAATACCGTTTAACCCTTGTGTTAGAAAGTTCGACACAAAGGGGATCAGAATCTGTCGAAAGTCTGATACTGGAAGCTCTTCTTAATTAAAGGAGTCGTCATGCATTTAGAGAGTTCAGAAGAGTAGTGTCCATTACAATACCGATAGTAAAGAGAGAATGAAGCAACATTGCTGCGAAGAGAGAAGGGTCAAAGACAGTCAGTAAGAGGTGAGGAATTGATGAAACTAAAAGTCTTTGATTTCCGGTCAAATAGAGCTTTGTGGGTTGAACCACCTCAGGCATGAGAAGCGTATTCCATACAGGGGCGGACAAGACCCCTGTACAGTGACAGCAACTAAGTAGAGATGAAGAAACTGCGGAGCAGGTACAGCACACCTAACCTCTTAGAAGCTGTTTTAGAAAGAGGGGTTACGTGATCTTTCCATGAAAGATTACGCAAGAAGAGGAAAGACTGAATTGTGTATTGTTGAAGATAAAGGAAGAGTTGTGTGGAAGATTGTGACGAGGAGACAGATGAAGGAATTGCGTTTTCGACGCATTGAAAAACACGAGGTTTTCTCTGCCCCAATCAGAGATAGTAGAAAGATCAGAGGTCAGGTGCACCATAGCTCTCTCTCTCTCGTGAAGCATGGAGTGACTGTTGAGAGGGACGCTTTGTGAAGTGGGTGGAGAAGTGAACGATGGAATAATTGGAATACGAGTGGGTAGGACAGGAAGTGCGACTTAAAAGATCATTAATAAATAATAGGAAAAGAGTAGGTAACAGGAGAGAACCCTGAGAAACAACACCATTAACAGCTTTAGGAGAAGAACAGCGGCCATCTACAACCGCAGCTATGGATCATCCAGAAAGGAAATCAAAGATAAAGGCACAGATAGAAGGATAGAAACCGAAGGAAGGTAGTTTGGAAATTAAGGATTTGTGCCAGACTCTATCAAAACTTTTGACATGTCTACCGCAATCGGGAAGGTTTCGTCGAAATCCCGAAACGGGGATGACCAAGAGTCAGAGAGATATGTGAGAAGATCGCCAGTAGAGCGTCCCTTGAGGAGCCCATACTGACGATCTGAAAGAAGATTGTGAGAAGAGAGAAAAAAAAGGCAAGAGATCAAGGCATTTGGCGGTCACCCTTCTTTGCGACAAGCTAAACGAGGGCGAACTTCCAGTCAGAAGAAAAAGTACCAGATGAAAGACATAGACGAAAGAGTTTGCCTAACAAGGTGTCAGGAAAAGGAGGGACCCCATCAGGACCGTACGCTTTTCTAGAGCTGAGCCCAGATAGGGCAGAAAAAACATCTTTGGAAGAGATTCTAATTTCAAACATAATTAAGTCAGACGCGGAGTAGATAGAGGAACAGCAGGAGAAGAGGTGGCAATTGAGCCGTCAGAATGGAAAAGAGGATGGAAAGAAAACTAAGAAAAGATGTTGGAAAAGTTTTTGGCTAGATGTCAGAAAGAGCAAGAAAAATTAGAATTACCGTATTTCCCGGCGTATAACCTGCACTTTTTTTCCCCCAAAATACTCCAAAAATCACCCTGCGTTAAAATTAACTCGTTAAAATTGTACATGTGAAGTGAGGTAGGAGGTATATTTTTTCCTAAATTTTTATTTTCCTAAATTTTCTCTTCAAAATAATTTTCTCTTCAAAATTATGGTGCGCGTTCTACGCCGGGAAATACGGTAGATAGGTTTTCACGTTTTTGTCTGCTGAAATTTTTTTGCCTGGTCGAAGGGTAGATTTTGTACGATTCTGAGCAGAAATACAAACAGATTGAGAGTTGGGAATTGGATGGCGACCCTACCTTTTGAAAGACTCCTTTTTGTTGTTGAGGGCAACATTAGAACAAGCAAAGTTAAACCAAGGTTTTTTGTTTTGCATTACTAGTAGGAAAAGAATATGGAATGTGTACCTCCATGCCCAAGATAATCACCTCCGTGATGTGCACAGCGCACTCGGAGGGGCCCCGGCCACGGAAGCAGTGATCATTTCATGAGAAATCAAAGAAGTACTGCCTAAGGGCCTCCCAATTGGTGGCACCAAAAAGCTGAAGGCGCCTCCTCTTCGGAGGATCCAAAGACCGAACTGGAGCGGTAGGCCAGGCAACAGATATAAGATTGTGGTCGGAGTTGCCCAACGGAGAAAAATGTTTGACAGAGTAAGAAGAAGGATGAGTGATTAGAAATAAAGCCAGAATGTTAAGCCTATCTCCAAGGCAATCGGGGATACGAGTAGGGTGCTGTACAATCTGCTCTAGGTCATTCAGGATAGAGAAGCTGTAAGCTAGTTCACTAGGGATGTCACTGAAATGGAAAGAAAGCCGAAGGTCGTGGTGAACATTGAAATCACCTAAAATGAGATTTCAGCGAAAGGAGAGTGAGATAGAACGTGTTTCACTTTGAAAGCGATAATGCGTAGACAGAGGCTTTAAATTCCGAAGATTTAAGTTCGGAAATACGAAAGCAAGTTAGGTCATTGCATACATGCGCAACATTCACCTTTGGAGTGAAATTGAGTATAGAGAAAGTAGGAGGATACAGGAAAATTGTTGCTGCCAGTCGTCTCATACACCTGAGTTTCAGTAAGTAGGAGAAGGTGAGGTTTAGAGGAGAGATGGTTCTCAACAGACTGGAAATTTGAGGAAAGGCCACGAATGTTGCAGAAGTTTATAAAAAGTGAATCAGACAGAGGTTCAGGACATCTCGAATGGGTGGCAGCAAAACCAGCCCCACTGCCTGGGTCTGCGTTGTCGGGGGACCAGAAATGGGGACATTTATGGTCCCCTCCCCAGGGGACTCAGAGGCTCTTAAAGACGGTGCCATTTTGCTTATTTTTCTATTTTCAAAAGATTGTGTAGTGCGTAAGATGCAGGCATATGTAATGACCAAAAGAGAGAGACGTGTGTGACTGTGCTTCCCAACTTAAAATATACCGATACATTTATCAGTAGTATTAAAAGAAGAATGCCTAGAAAACGGTCTACATACAACACTTGCCGTTAGAACAGCAAAATTAAGCGGCGCTGCGCCTGTTCAGTAACTGGATGGATGACCGTTATCTGCGTTTAGGTAAAGCAAATGGTCGAATCCCACGTAAAGTTGTAGGCCTCCTACGTCACATGACCTTTGCCAATACAGTGGGAGTTAAACACTCCTAAACGTTAATATTAATAATAATATTACTAATAATAATAATAATTATTATTATTATCATTATTATTAAAAATACTTAAAAATAAAACAAGGAAATGCAACATATTTAAAGACCAATCCAGTTTATGGTTCAGCCAATCTCTCAGAAGTATATACACTATATATATATATAATAGGAATATCTCCCTGAATATGAAAGATTTCCTCTGGACATTGGATCCGTTATCTACTGTAAATATATATGTGGTGTCTTCTCTTTCTTTTAATTTTCTACACATTTACACAGCATACACTTTATATTATTTTATCTTTAATTTTTATTTAATATATACTGTAATTACACTATTAATGCTCGCTGATTATCGCTAATTAATTATCGCACGTTCATTTTAATATATTGTATGTTTCTGTTCATTTTATTCGTTCATTTTTATTTGATTTTAAATTTTTTAGCACTGATGATGGAAATTGAATTTTTCCGAAACGTCTGTAAATAAACATGTACCACCTCTTCGTCCTCTTATTTCTTGCTATATATATAGGGTGAACCAAATGTAGGTGGACAGTAAATGATAACGTTTATTTTGAGAATACATATTTAATTTTTTTGTATACTATAATACAAAATAAAATTTAAATAAATTTAGTTATAATATTTAATATAATAAAACACAAACACCATAGTTATAATGAACACCATAGTTATAATATAATATAACACAAACCGTATTCAACCTACTGTCCACCTACTTTTGGTTCACCGTGTATATATATATATATTTTTTTTTATTGTGTTCTCTTAGTTTTTGTAATGTTTACAAGTAAGCGTTATTATCAAAGTAAACATTGTATGACGCCCAGACGTCGCCACCCAGATACAAGAACACTCCAGTTTATGCAAGACGAAACGATTGCACTAAAGTGAAATAGCATTTGTTTCACAGATGATCAGCAGTGGCAAGGTGAAAAGATTCGTCAGAGAAGTATTGGTAGTTACTATAACGAAACATTTTATAATCACAGTAATTTATTTCCCATTTAGCAATAGGATGTTTTCGGTTTGACGGCCGGCGGAGAAAAACAAGTCATGGCTACGGGACCGTCACACTGTAGACTCTACCAATTGGTTAGGTTAATTGAATGCCCGGTTAAGTTAATTGAATGCCCAGTTAGGTTAATTGAATGCCCGGTTAGGTCAACTGTACACCTTTGACGATTGGTTAGGTTAAGTCGTGATATTTTTGTAAGTGTACTGTCAAAACTAACGAAAACATCACGACTTAATCAAACCAATTCAATAATTTTCCCTTAAGTTTCGATTAATTTTAAATAACTTTTACTTAATATTTTTTTTCTCTCCAAAATGCCGTTTCCGTGTTTTAGGGTCTGTGAGACAGACAGAATATTTCCAAATTCTCTTTGTAATGTCTTATTTTTTGTTATTTTTTTCACTTTCAGCTCTATTTTCTTGATATTATTTTTCATTTCTCTAAACTAAAATGTATTATTCTGAAATGTAATAAACATTAACTAAATTAAAAAATGGTTTTTTTCCGCCGATCGTCAAACCGAAAAGATCCTTAGCATATTCTCTTTCCCATTAGCAGCCCGAAAGTGAGTTTGCTCGAAGTGAGAATTCCAGAATTTGGGAAAAAGAGTTTCCTGAGTGTTGAAAGAGTAAAAAAACGAGGGTTGTGATGCAAGTGAAGGCCTGGGGCGGTATTTTCCATGAAAAACCTGACATAAAGTGAGAAATCCTACAAAAGGAATAGGTATATATGTCTCTATTTGAGAATTGCTTCCTTAATTTGAGATTCCCATTTTCGGATTCTTTATTTTTGAACAAAGCCTGAAATGAGAATGACTCAAGATTGAAACGAGACCAATTATATACATTGTAATTTGGCACTCATTTCCTGAAGATCAAAAATAATGAAAATAATTAAAAGACTATTTCAGAATTCATGATTTAGTGTATATTTTGTATATTTGACATTCTAATGTATAGTTCTGAAAAACATACGCATACATTTAAAAGATTTATATATATATAAGGGGTTCCAAAAAACCTTAGCCACCCCCATTTGCAGCTTACATGTTTAATTATATCGAAATAGTTTTTAGTGATTATAAAAATATATAAAATTCTTTATTTATTGCAGGTATTAAAATTACTCTAGCTGATAAAGTGATAATATAATGGCTTCTCAATTAATTGGTGATTTGGAGAGGCAACATGTGATAGATCGCATACGAGCAATAACATTTCGGGAAGCTCGTGATGCTGAAGCCACCTTTATAACACGTTCATGGGTTGCCAAAAAGTTGCGAAGAAGTGAGGACTTCGTCAAAAGAAATTGGAATAAGACTTTGGATGAATGTGAAATGGATACAACCAAATCTGTACAACCAAATCTGGGCGCCCAAATTTGCCACTCTCTCAGGAAACAAAGGACATCATTGAAAGCGGTACGCGTAAGCGGAAAAACAGCTGTGCTAAACTTTCTAGAGAGATCGAAGTGTTGAGAGGAAAGATCGTTAGTGGTGAGATCATTCGACTGTACCGTCATAGGCAAGGTTTAAAGCCTTGGCATGAACTTCCAAAGCCAAGAAAAACTCAACTTAACATCGATGACAGAATGTAGTTTGCTCATTATCTTGAAGATTGGGATGTGGATGATTCCATGCATTTAGCTGTCTACGATGAATTTTTTGTTTACGTAACACGTCGGCCTAACTACCAAAATGATCGAGTGTGGGCCACAACACCAGATGAAATCGATGACAATGAACATTATCGCGAATTATTAAAAAGTCCAGACTGTGTTGGTGTGTTTGTTTTGTTCACTGCAAAGAAGCTCATGTGGGTGCTGAAGCCAAATGGTCAGAGTTGGGATGGACAGTATTTTCGTGATATTATTCTATCCCAGCATGTCATTCCTTTTTTAAGAAACAAAAAACAATGTTATGGATGTCGATCAGGTCACACTTCTGCACGATAAGGCCCCTGCTTTAAGGCATTAGCCACTCAACAGTTGTTGAGGAACCATGAGATCGATTTCTTTGGAAATGAAGAATGGCCATGAAATTCTCCTGACCTGAACGTCTGTGAACACATTGGATCAGTTATAAAGGACAAGGTTGAATGTCTCTTGTTTCAAGAACCTGCACTAAATCGATTTTCGAAGGATACAATGACGCAACACATTGAAACTGTTTTAGCAAATTTGCGTAACGATCAAGATCTATTCACGTCACTTTTGGCAAGCTACCCAAAGCGAATTCAGGCTGTCTTGGAAGCCAATGGCGGGAACACCAAGTTTTAATTGTTTCTCATTAAATGCAGGATTAAATTCTCTTTTGTAAGGTATGTTTAGTTTTACTGTACCTCTAATGGTTAGGCCATTGGCGGGGGGGGCTAAGGTCTATTGGAGCCCCGTATATATATGATACACACAGACAGTGCATGGAACAAGGAACTCTTCTGGGATAATTAAATCCACTATAGTCCGAATAAGTAATGGTAAATGACAAATACCATAGTTTTTCTTTTTCATGATGCTAGCCCGACGTGGGCAACGGGTCACTCGCAAAGAGGTCCCATAAATATATCTTCCCTCACCAGCTATCTGCAAAGCAGACAGGATCCAGCTTTGGGACATGGATCTAGGGTTTAAAGCACCTAGCCATGCTACATTTAGAACCTCAATATAAGCAAAAGACTCGCTGCCTTCACGTCAGATTGAATGCATCAAAGAAAAAGAAAAAGGGGTAACTATCTTGAAACGGACATGTTATGTGCCTTGAAAAGTGGACGCTCAATTCTGCCAGTTGAGGTTTAAGCTTTGGTTTTTGGCTAAAAATATAATAGTTACCCCTTTTTCTTTTTCTTTGATGCATTCAATCTGACGTGAAGGCAGCGAGTCTTTTGCTTATATTGAGGTTCTAAATGTAGCATGGCTAGGTGCTTTAAACCCTAGATCCATGTCCCAAAGCTGGATCCTGTCTGCTTTGCAGATAGCTGGTGAGGGAAGCTATATTTATGGGACCTCTTTGCGAGTGACCCGTTGCCCACGTCGGGCTAGCATCATGAAAAAGAAAAACTATGGTATTTGTCATTTACCATTACTTATTCGGACTATAGTGATTTAATTATCCCAGAAGAGTTCCTTGTTCCATGCACTGTCTGTGTGTATCATAAAAAACTCAGGGGACCATTCTGAGTTCATTCCCATATATATATATATATATATATATATATATATATATATATATATATATATATATATATATATATATATATATATATATATAGTAGTAGTAGTTCCCACATACTATGAATAAAAGATAGTGAAAAAATTAATTATAGTGAACGAATATGTAAAGCAATTTTCCGAAACTAGTTTTCTATATTTTCTATACAATAAAATTAAAAATGAACCACGATACGCAACTAATTGTAGATAATTAACTTCATCACTACCATAAATAAATGCAAAAACTTCACTTTTTTACGTGAAGGTCATATTCATCACTACCAAAATGTCTTGTTCAGATAATATTGATAAAATCATCAATAAAGGATTGTATGCGGCGTTTATGTTATAATTTGGGTAATTTATAATTGGAAGTGATTCTATATTGACATCTAGTCTGCTTGTTCACTATCTTAGAAATTAATGTTGATATATTTGTTCGCGAGTCTTTATTTCATATTACGGTCTCCACTTTCTTATGGATGTATTGCGAGTGTCTCTGTTATGTGAAGGTTTGTATATATGTGTGTGTGTGTGTGTGTGTGTGTGTGTGTGTGTGTGTGTGTTGCGTGCGTACACAGAGAGGGTCTTTTTGGTTTGGTAGAACTGCTACAGATTTTTACGAAACTTAGCAATTCAGTTATTTACAAATTTTATTCTAAGGAAGTGTAAGTTAGGTTAGATTAGGTTTAGTTAAGTTACGTTAGGAATTAGACATTTCCATAGGATAAAATTTGCCAATAATTGATTTACTAAAGTTTCGTAAACATGTGTAGCAGTCCGCCAAACCGAAAGATCTCACAGAGAAAAATATTTTGTTGACTCAACCATAAATGTCTCAATAATTTTTTTGTTTTGTTCTTAGACACTCAAATTTTGTTTCATGCTACAATATATATTTGGATTACCTGAAGATCAGGGCCCCCAGCCTTCGTTAGTTAGCCTTATAAGGTTAACTGACGAAAATATCACAACTTAACTTAACCAATCGTTAGGTCAGCTGTACGCCCTTGACGACTGGTTAGGTTAAGTTATAAGGCCTTCTTCAGTTAGCCTTATAAGGCTAACTAAAGAAGGCTGGAGCCCTGATCTTCAGGTGATCCATATATTTTGGTACTTTCCTATTATCCCGGACCTCAGACTTTTTTTAAATGTTAAGTAACTAACCAAACCTAACCTAACCTAAATTTAGGTTAGGTTAGGTTAGGTTTGGTTAGTTACTTGACATTTAAAAAAAAAAAGTCTGGAGTCCTGGATAACAGGAAAGTACCTATATTTTGATGTTAATAATTTGGTGCAGTAAACAAATATTTAGGTAATCGAGCAAAATCTGCGTCTGTTTGTTTTACACGACAGTTTGTTTAAATTAAACATAAATTATGTTAATTTTCAAATTAGAAAGTGTTTAACTTAATTTTCTCATTTTTCTTTAATCAGAATTTCTTTACTTAACTACTATATATTCGCTTATGTACAATATATATACAAAAAAATACACATTTAGAAATAAATATGAAAGCATTTTTACCTTAACTAGAGACCAACCGCTTTCCCCGAGATTCTTCATGTAACGTATAGAATGTTTTACTCGTTACGCCACACCAAATTACGAATATGTTTAACGAGTTTACTATTTATAATTTAGCTCTACTGCACATTAGAATTTTATTAAATGATATTTTAATAAGAAAAAAGGATCACCTGAAGATCAGGGCCCCCAGCCTTCTTTAGTTTGCCTTATAAGGCTAACTAACGAAAATATCACGACTTAACATAACCAGTAGTCAAGGGCGTACAGTTGACCTAACGATTGGTTCGGTTAAGTCGTAATATTTTTGTTAGTTAGCCTTATAAGACTAACTAACGAAGGCTGGGGTCCCTGATCTTCAGGTGATCCATAAAAAATATATATTTTTAATTAAATACCTTATATTTGGAAGAAAATGAAGAAATACATTTTTTTAAAATAAACCAACTAATATTAACCCTTTATGGACGGGTGCAAGCATGCATTTATGAATGCAAGGTTTGTCGTTCGAAAGTATTATTTATTGGTGTTTATAAAGCATTCAGAATAAAATTTTACATTAACAAAAAATGAAGCCAAAAGGATGCTGTGGTAATTAATTAAAGAAATTATTATATTTTGATCATTGCTTTATTTGATCCAAACAGAATGCAGTCAACTAAATGTGTTTGTTGTTTTTAATGCAGATATCTTTCTCTGTGTATATTGTGTCTAAGTGTATATTTGGGTGTGTGTATGCGTTTCAATCTCATACTTGCCAACCCTACAGATTTAGACATTAGACTACCTATTTGAAGGCTATTCTACCGCCTATTCTACAAATAATGTCAAACCTTTTATGCTCAGAATGCACTAGAGTGCATCATTTAAGGCTAGATTTTCAAAAATTCCCTGGGAGGGGGGTTAGCCTTAAAAAATTAACTAATGAAGGCTGGGGGCCCTGATCTTCAGGTGATCCGAAACATGGACTGTCTAATGTCTATATAAAAATAGCAATCTAATAAAAATTTGGTATATTTATGTTAATGTTCTGCGATGACAGTATTTAGTTAATCAAAAGGTGAAAATTCTAACTGGTAATAAAGTACGTCTGAAAAATGTATCTTGGAAAAAGGCAAAGCTTTTTTTTATGCATAATAATAATAAACCTTAAAAAAAACAAGACAAGAATAAAAAAAAAAGAGTTGGCGTTAAAAATTCAAAGTTAAAAAACAAAAGATATTTAGCGGCAGCTTTTAACGTGTACGTACACTCTGAGACTAGACTTTTCATCAAGATGAGGGAAATTCTTTCATCGAAGTGTCCCCAGGTGATGACAGTATTTTCATCAAACTTCGATGCTTGATGAAATACTTTTCGGGGAATTGATTCCTTGAAAATAATTTAATCGAAGTGGGTGGCGCCATCTATTAGAGGGGATGTCAATTAAATATAATTTCGGTTTGTTTTCATAACCCGAGTGTAATTACAGTACATATATATTACCAACTTGATGTTACTCAGGAACAACATACTAACAGCGACTTATTTGCAGGATTAGATACATTAGAAATAAATTTACCTTGCCTCGGCGAGATTCGAACCAATGCCACCGAAGATTCGAATTTTGCGAGCCGCCACTTTGCTCACGCGGCCTTGAGACGTTAAGATATTCATATATAAGATAGATTTGTATGTACGAGTATACTCTTTCGCATTGGTTTCAGTAAGTGCATTTTATTTTACGAAGTGGTTATTTGACCAAGATTCCCGGTCAAATAATTGTGGGTTATTTGACCGAGACCCGGCCAAGTAGTCATCGGCTATTTGACAGGGGATTGTTCCCCAGCCATATAGTAAAAAGTTCTATTTTTCATCTTTTGGGATTTACCTTTGATTCTGTACCTACCTTAATTTCATATTTTCTTTTTGGCTTCTTTATTTTGTAAAAATAAAACTTGTCTATTTAGATTTAGCCCGTGGTTATTCGGCCGGGAATCCCGGTCAAATAACCCCTTCCTTTCATTAAACCTATAGGAAAATTATTGAATGCCCAGTTAGGTTAATTAAATGCCCGGTTAGGTCAAATGTATGCCCTTGACGATTGGTTAGATTAAGTCGTGATATTTTCGTTAGTTTTAACGAAAATACTCTATGTCAAAATTGTTACTAACTGAAAAGAGGAAGTTGAGGGTACTATAAAAGAAAAGATCCGAAACAACTGATCATAGCTTCTAAACACAGTTCAGAGAACTTGTGGGCGAGCTTTTAATTTTACGTACCTAAAACGAAAGATTAATTATTTGTAGCCTCGATTTTACGTACCTGAAACGAAAGATCGCCAAGAGTTTTTTATTTAATCACTGAACTTAAAATATCTACTTGAATGCGACCAATAACCCCAGTTAAATAGCCCGTGGTTATTCGGCCGGGAATCCCAGTAAAATAGTCGATTTATATATATATATATATATATATATATATAATATATATATTCTTTCTCAGAGCTGCCGCTATATATTTTGTTTTCTTTAAGTTTAAAGTTTTAACACCAAACTTTTTTTTTTTGTTATGCTTGTCCCGTTCTTTTTATGGTTTATTATTATGCACACACAAAAAATGGCTTTTCACAGGATGCATTTTTCAGACTATATACAGTATATACAGTATATTACTACTATAATTTAGCAAATGTGTCTGTCTGTCTGTCTGTCTGTCCGTCTATTCGTCTGTTCGCAGAAAAAATGTTTACGTTTCTGAACCGATTTCGACCAAACTTCGTATGGTGCATGGGGATGATGAGTAATGAACGAAAATATATGTGTGACCAGCACTCCCTCACCCACCGACTAAATACTGAGCCCGAAGGCCCCAGCACCGCGATAAAACTATAAAAAAGAACGCAGCCATAAAAATCTTGAGCTTCACAGTGTGTCAAGATTTGTGAAGCTTAAGATTTTTAAGACTATAGTTTTATTGACCAAATAATTGAACCCCCTGTAATTGAGAGACCTACTGGCCCTCAATTACTGTCGGTTCAATTATTTTGTCAGTAAAACTATAGAAAAGAATGCAGTCATGAAAATATTGAGCTTCACATTGCCGCCCATAATAATAATAATAATAATAATAATAATAATAATCTATATTATAATAAGAGAGCTGTCTGTCTGTCTGTCACACTTTCAGAAATTGTGAGAAAAAATTGTGAGAAAAAAATTCAGAAATTGTAAAAAAAATTCAGAAATTGTATTACGGGCGGCAATGTGAAGCTCAAGATTTTCATGACTGTTCTTTTCTGTAGTTTAGCAATGGGGGAAGGGTGGGGTGGGGGTAATGTGGGATGGGTGGGGTAATGGGGAGGGGAGGGGTTAATGGGGGAGGGGTTAGCCCCCAAGTTGTATGAATGGGGGTGAGGAGGGTTTGGGAGATACCAGATTCAGAAATGTTGACACAATGTGAAGCTCAAAATTTTCACGGCTGGGTTCTTTTTTTGTAGTTTAGCCTGTCTAACCGTCAGCGAAGCGGCGGGAACTGTACTAGTAATAATAATAATAATAAGTAAAAAAAAAAATGTGACAAGTTGTATTTGAAATTTAATTGCTTCGTGAGCTTCAAGTAAAATCTGTGAAGCTGCATTTAAAATTTAAGTGATTCATGAGCTAATTGTAAACGTTAAACTCTAACTTGCTTGGAGAATATCCCGCCCGTAGGACGAGTATTTTTGCTAGTTACTACTAAAATTCACCGAATGTCTGTTCGTTTGTCCGCAGAAAAAACTTTTATGTTTTTGAACCGATTTCGACCAAACTTAGTATGGTGGATTGGGGTGATGAGTAATGAACGAAAATATATGTCTGACCAGCCCCTCCCCCTCCAATTACTGGGACCGAAGGCCCCAGCACCACAATAAAACTATAAAAAAGAACGCAGCCATGAAAATTTTGAGCTTCACATTGTGTCAAGATTTGTAAAGCTTAAGCTCTTCATAACTATAGTTTTATTGACCAAATAATTGAACTCTCAGTAATTGGGGGGGAGGAGGCCGCAGGTCCCCAAATTTCTTTCGGTTCAATTATTTGGTCAATAAAACTATAGAAAAGGACGCAGCCATAAAAATTTTAAGTTTCACATTGCCAACTGTAATAAAAAAAATTGTTGCTACAGTCTTTTATCATATTCAAGCACCGCAGGTCTAACTAAATAGGCCTGTAGGGGCTTGTTTAGCTAGTATATTTAATCATTTTGCACAAACTTAGCGCTCATCCTACCTTTTGAACAGAACTTTTTAAGCCAGTGAGAACTTAACATTTCCTTAAGCTCACGAAACACATTTTGAGAGCAGCTCCACAAATTTGGTGTCACAAGCTTTGGGTGTGAAGCTCAAACTTTTTATGGCTGTGATATTTCTGTAAATTTATGGTCTGATTTGCTTTTCCTCGATTTCACAAGAGTATAAAATTTTGTACACGTGTGGTTTGACTAAATGCCCATAATTCTTTATTACATTTTACCACAAACAAAAATTGAAGACTGAAACATTTTTGGAAAGTTAAAAAATTATGGCAACTTTCAAATTGGTACAACTTTTAATTGCGTTTTCTGGCGTTTTTCACTTTGGTCGCTTAGCCACTTCTTCCTAGGACACTCAGTAGGACAGCCTTATATAAAGACTATGAACCAAATCAGAGACGATTCTCTCTCAGAGTGACTTCATCTAAGAAAATACTGTCATCTGCGTAATTATTATTAATTAATTAAAAGACTGTTTAAAAGGTTGCACTGAAGATCGGCTTCGGAAACTCCAAACATAACGGGCAGCACATCAACAAATGTAACCTTTGTTTCCTGTTATATACAGGGTATACCCAAAATTCAGCATTATAGGCAAAGTTTATGTTCAGTTGTTGTTGTTGTTGTTTAGCCGATCAGCCCACCCTGATCGAGCAAGCCGGCGCGGCGGCGGCACGCAGGTAACCGATCGCCGTCTCTGGAGTGGACCAAAGGTTCAGCGCACTAGTGATGTTGTGTTGTGTTCGTTGTTTTGCTAGAGCGGTACAGTCTGTCATAATGTGTTCAATTGTTTGTGGTGTGTCCTGGCACAGGTGGCAGGTGTCGTCTATGGAGTTGTCTAGTCTGTGTTTATATGTCCGTAAGTTGGGGTGATGTCCACATCGGAATCGTGCTAAGTTAACTCGATCCGATCTGCTCAGGCTGATCTCTGACCTGTTAATGGGTGGCGGCTTCGCACCTAGGACCGCATTCGGACCGAGTCGTGTCAGTGCTTTGTGGGTTAGGTGTGTGTGTGTATGTGTTTTCTGTACTGTGTGATGTCTGTGGGGCGTGGTATGGAATGGAGTATTTGGTTATAATGTCTCTCTGGTGTTACCTTAATGGTGCGAGGTGTTGGTGCATGATTGTACCTGTAGTGGCAAGGGTGTTGTGGGTTAGTTGTTGCTGCTGCCATGAATTGTGTTCCCCTCATGTCTAAATGTTCCCTAACTTTCAATATTTTTGTTTCTGTGTGCAGGTGTTCTATTGGTTTTGTTTGAGTGCATCCTGTAATGATACGAAGTGCGTTGTTTTGTATGGTCTGTAAGGTGTTTATGTGTGTGCTTGAGATAATGGGTGCCCAACATGGGCTAGCATAGTCCATAACTGAGCGAATATATGGTTTGTATATGAATGATGTTGTTTCCTGCTGGTGTCCAAAGTTTGTGCCTGTTAGTACCCTAAGCGTGTTAAGTTTTGACGTACATTGTTTTTAATGCCCTGAATGTGGTTTGCAAAAGATTATGATGTGTTGTATGATGTGACCCCAAGTATTTTGGTCCTGTGAGTGTGTGGAATGTTGATGTTGTTTAGTGTAAGCTGTGGAATTACCTGGTGTTCTTTTGTGTTGCTTGTAAGCAAGGTGGTGGTTGATTTTGTGGGCGCTACTTTGAGTCTATTGTGTGAGCCAGTCTTGTATACTGTTTATGTATGTTTGTAGGTTATTTGTAGCGGTGTCGATGTTGTTGTGAGTGGATGTTAGAGTGATGTCATCTGTATATGATGATAAGGTAAGCTTGTTAGCTATGGGTGTTGGAATGTCATGCATGTATAAGTTGAAGAGTGTTGGTGAGAGAACAGAGCCTTGAGGGACCCCGTTCGGAAAAAGCTTGTTTTTGGATGACTTGCCATTAAATGTGACATGTGAGTATCTTCCTGAAAGATAGTTGCTCAGCCACCTTTTGGTGTTATTGTGCATGTTTGTGTTGAGTATTTTGTTTATGAGAGGGAAGCGTGGGATAGCATCAAATGCTTTACTAATGTCTATTGTTGCTAATAAGGTACGTTGAGCTGGTCGTCTGGAGTTGATGCCATTCATGATGTGCTGCGTGAGGTTAGTGAGTAATGTCGTGGTTGAGTGGTGAGGTCTGAATCCATGTTGAGTAGGCAATAGTGGAATGTGTGGGTTGGTGATTTGTAAGATTAGTCTTTCTGTTACTTTGGAAGGTGTGCATAGTAAAGTAATGGGTCTATAGGAAGCTGGTTCTCTTGGATTGTTGTTTGGTTTGAGTAGTGTAATAATTTTACCTTGTTTCCATATGTCAGGAATAATACAGTGTTGTATGAATATGTGCTGATATTTGTGAGAGCTAGTATTCCTTGTGGGCCCAAGTGTTTAAGGTGTATGTTAGATATGTTGTCTGGTCCTGTAGCCTTCGAATTCTTAATGTTTATGATGATCTTGGTGGTCTGGTCTGTATTGAAGGGTGTAATGGTCGTGTCGAGTCTGTAGGTTTTCTTGTGTCTGGCTGTTTGTCTGTCTGCGTGTTTGTGGTTGTTGTCTCTGTTTAAGTGACTTATCTTTGCGTAGTGATTAACTAGAATGTTAGCTTGGTGTGTGTATGTTGGGATATTATTTTGGCCGCGACAGATAGCCGCGTGTGAGGTGTGAATGCCGCTGTTAGAGTGGGTAATGCTGTTTATAGTCTTGTATACCCTGGATGTATCTGTGGAGTGGTTTAGTGTTGTTATGAATTCCCTGAATGTTTCTGTTTGTTTTTCTTTGAGTTTGTTGTTTATTTCTATGTTGAGCTGTTGTATCTGCTGTTTTATGGCTTCTGTGTGTGGTGTTTGTGTGTTATATTTGAGGTTGTTACGTTGCCTTATGAGGTGGGCTATTTCTCTAGTGTAATTTGGGTTGTATTTCCTAATGTTGCCCTTGGGTATGTATTTGTTTGCATTATTGATGATCTGATTAAATGTCTTGAATGTTGTATTGATGTTTATGATGGGTGTGCTGTTTAATGTGGTGAATTGTTCCTCAGTCTGTATTTTGAATTGTTCCCAATCAGCTTTCTTGTAATTTCTGTAAGTGTGTCTAAGGCTGTTGGGGCAGAGTGTAGAATGTGTTGTAATGATGATGGGCAGGTGGTCTGATGACAGTTGTTTTTCTGTTCTCCATTGTGTATGTGTTGCTAGTGAGGGGGAACAGAACGTTATGTCTGGGGAGGAGTTTGAGTATCCTGCTTGATGAAGAGGTTGTTTAGTTGTGTGGCTATGTTGGCGCCTCTGGTGTTGTTTTGGTTGTGCAGGTACCAACTAGTGTCTTTGGCGTTGAAGTCTCCTCCTAAGATGACATTAGTGAGAGAGGCCAGATTGTGTAACTGTGGATCGTAATTGGCTGGCACCTGAGGTGAACTATCTGGTGGGATGTAAATGTTGATTAGTGTGGTGTTGTTTTGCGCGTGTTTTAATGTTAACTGCCTGTATTTCTATCGTGTTATCTGCTTCGATTGTGTTTGTAATGTTTTGAGTAGCATCAGTGTAGCTAATGCTTTTATGTATGTAAATGATGAGTCAGTTTACTTTAGATATTTAAATTTATTTGTACTGAAGCTTACTAAAGAATTTTATCATTAAAAGAACCCCACTTTTTAGTCTCTGAAGAATAGGGAGTAGAGTCCAGTGACGAACCCGTTGAACGTAGTTTATTCGGTTCGGCTCAGTTCACCTTTTAAAGGGGACTTACTTTTACCGGTTGATGGGGTTACTGACCGTCTCAATACTCTCGACTGCACGAGGAACGTTAAGAGGAACAACCAACCACTTTCTAGTCGGTGTCTGTAAGATTTAATATTTGAAATCATTAATGAACTATAATTATAAATAATTTGTAACTTTGTAGATCAAAAAGACGGATGGGAAGCCAACTGAAACTCTTGCACTGAACGTAGGAAGCTATTGTTATATAACATTTGTGTGTGTGTGTGTGTGTTTTGTAATTTATTATTACCACTGTATTATTATCACTGTCTCATCAATGGAGACCGAGAACGTTTTCTCCTGTATCGCTTCCTGCATGTCTTAACCCTTGAGTAATACCTGACTTTTTCATATTGACTTAAAATTTACTTCAAATTTTGATGATGGCTTTAATGTCTTCTTCCTTTTAATTACTTCAGCTTGCAGCAAGATTTTTTTAACTAGCTAACCTAAATTGGTGTTCTGAAGCAGTACTATTTTTAATTTTTTACACATGTAGAGTGTATATCATCTTTGTTGTGATGAAAAGTTATTTTGAACTTTTTTTTTTACCTTCAAGCAATTCCTTATTTGGTTTATTCAGTTTATTATGAAAGAATTCTTCATGAAAATCTGAAGATTTCTAATTTGCTTCATTTTAGGACTGTAATTCCAGTTAATTTTTATTTATTATAAGCAGAGCCTTCGGCTCCCTGCCCTACGGGCGGGGCTTGTGCTTCGCAAACTCGCTTACTGCGAGGGCACGTTAGGGTTACCCCTTTGGGAGTAGGTCATTCTCCCTCTCCCCCATTACCCCACACACCCCTTTGTTTTGTAAATTTATTGACCGACTGGAAAATGGTTGAAACGTTGTGGGTAATTTTTAAACAGGAAATGGATGGAAACAGGAAATGGAAGGAATTGTATGTGTTTTTTTAATAGTGTAAGGATAAGTTAATGACCACCAGCTGAGTTCAGAAGAGGGATCATATATATAACTATGGTAAAGGAGGCATGAACCCTTAAAAATATCAGTTTTTTAAATGATAAAATTAATAACGTCTTTCTGCTTCTGAGTCAACCTCTAACTGTTCATAACTGGTGAAATTTTTATTCCCTACATGGTGGAAATCTCTCTGGTTTGTCTCGCAATCACGAGATTCTTGACATGGCGGATTCAAAAAATGGAAGCTGAAGACTGGTTAAACTTATGGTCATCGTGACTTCCTGAAGTACGAGTGACTGCATTAGTATCCAGGTCACATGATGAGCACTCGCCACCGTGCACGTCCGGAATTACAATGAGCAGACTCATTCAGACATATATATAAACAGTCGCTCCCAAAAGCAAACTCGAAATTGTGGTAGAATTGGCTAGTTTAGGCAGACCCAAGACATTCAGCACGATATTCCAACATGACCAATGCAAAGATAAAGAAGATAAAAAAAAAAAAAATGCTTGTATGCAACAACCCAAAAATTTGGACAAGTTCACATGGTTAACTCAATTATTTAAATTTTTTTAACCAGAAAAATAAGCATGGTTAGCACGATCACTGTTTAAATGGATTAAGAATACGCTTTCGTTCTCAAACATTTAAGCATGTATTTGATTAGTTTAATCAAGTTTTATATTTTCTTTATGCAGGAAGGCGGGGCCAAGGGCGAATGTCAGCAAAAACGGCCCCCATAGAGAAAGAAGAGAGCCAAAATCAAGATCAAGGGTTTTCTAGATGCCTGGACACTGCGTTTGAAAGATTGGAGGTCATACACAGGGGAAAAGATGGATTGAGGAAGATTGTTCCAGAGTTCACCGGTTGAGTAGATGAAAAATTAAAAATACCTATTAATCCTTGCATTAGAGAGCTGGACAGAAAAGGAATGAGACTGTGTCGAAAGTCTGGTACTGCAAATTCTTCTTAAAGGAGGAGACATGCAGTTAGAGAGTTCAGAAGAACAGTGTCCGTTATAATAGCGATAGCAAAGAGAGTAAGTCAACATTGCGACGAAGAGGTAGGGATTGAAGACAGTCTTTGATACCATCCGGTCAAGTAGAGCTGTGTGGCTTGAGCCACCCCATACATGAGAAGCGTATTCCATACAGGGGTGAACAGGACCCCTGTACAGAGACAGCAACTGATTGAGGATGAAGAAACTGCGGAGGCGGTACAACATACCAAACATCTTATATGCTCTTTTGGGAAGAGAGTATATGTGCTCTTTCCAGGAAAGGTCCCGAGAAAAGGAAACGCCAAGAATGTTAAGAGAAGAGGAAGGATTGAGTCGTGTATTGTTGAAGGTAAGAGGATAGTCGTGTGTAAGATTGTGACGAATAGACAGATGCAGAAACTGAGTTTTCTCTGCTTCAGTCAGAGATAGTAGAAAGATCATAGCTAAGGTGTACCATAGCCGGCCTACGCGAAGCATGAAGTAACTGTTGAGAGGGACGCTTTGTGAAACGGGTGGAGAAATGGACAGTGGAATCATCGGCATAAGAGTGGATAGGACAGGAAGTGCGATTTAAAAGATCATTGATAAATAAAAGGAAAAGTGTGGGTGACAGGACAGAACCCTGAGGAACACCACTATTAAGGAGGGGCCAAGGGAAAATGCCCACAAAAGCACAGAAGAAGAAGAGAGCCAAAATCAAGGTCCGGGGTTTTCGAGATGCCTAGACACTCTGCGTTTGAAAGACGGGAGGTTATAGACAGGAAGAAAGATGGATTGAGGAAGATTGTTCCAGAGTTGACCGGTTGAGTAGATGAAAGACTGAAAATACCGATTAATCTTTGCATTAGATAGTTGGATAGAAAGTGAATGAGAAAGTGTAGAAAGTCTGATACTGCATGCTCTCCTTAAAAGAGGAAGCATTGAGTGAGGCAACATTGCGGCGAAGTGAGAGAGATTGAAGACAATCAGTAAGAGGCGGAGAATTGATGAGACGAAAAGCCTTTGATTCCACCCGGTCAAGTGGGTTGATCCACCCCACATATGAGAAGCATACTCCATACAGGGGTGAACAAGACCCCTGTACAGAAACAGCAACTACTGGGGGTGAAGAAACCGCGAGGGCGGTACAGCAGACCTAACCTCTTAGAAGCTGTTTTAGAAAGAGAGCATGTGATCTTTCCAGGAAAGATCACGAGAAAAGGAAACGCCAAGAATGTTAAGAGAAGAGAAAGGATTGAGTTGTGTGTTGTTGAACGGAAGCTGGTAAGGGGATAGTCGTGTGGAAGATTGTCACAAGTAGACAGATGGAGGAACTGAGTTTATGAGGCATTGAATGCCACAAGGTTTTCTCTGCCCCAATCAGAAATAGCAGAAAGATCAGAGTTCAGGTGCTCCATAGCCGTACTACGCGAATCATGGAGTGACTGTTGAGAGGGACGCTTTGGGAAGCGGGTGGAGAAGTGAAGAGTGGAATCATTGGCATAGGAGTGAATAGGAGAGGAAGTGCGAATTAAAAGATCATTAATAAATAAAAGGAAAAGTGTGGGTGACAGGACAGAACCCTGAGGAACACTATTGTTAATAGCTTTAGGAGAAGAACAGTAGCCATCTACAACTGCAGCTATAGATCGGCCAGAAAGGAAATTAAAGATGAAGGCACAGATAGAAGGATAGAAACCGAAGGAGGGCAGTTTGGAAATTAAAGATTTGTACCAGACTCTATCAAAAGCTTTTGATATGTCCAGCGCAATAGCAAAAGTTTCACTGAAATCCCGAAAGGAGGATGACCAAGAGTCAGAGAGATATGCAAGAAGATCGCCAGTAAGCGTCCCTTCCGGAATCCATACTGACGATCTGAAAGAAGATTGTGAGAAGAAAGGTGTTTAAGAATCTTCCTATTAAGGATAGATTAAAAAGCTTTGGAAAGGTAAGAAATCAAAGCAATTGGACGATAGTTGGAGGATTGAGAGCGGTCACCCTTGTTTGGGACAGGCTGAATGAAAATGAACTTCCAGCAGGAAGGAAAAATACCAGATGAGAGACAAAGACGAAAGAGTTTGCTTAGACAGAGTGTCAGCACAGAAGCACAGTTCTTAAGAACAACAGGAGGAACACCATCAGGACCATACGCCTTCCTAAAGTTGAGCCTAGATAGGGCAGAAAAAACATCTTTAGAAGAAATTCTAATTTCAGACATAATAAAGCTACATATCAGTCAGAGAGGAAATCATAGATGAAGGCACAGATAGAAGGATAGAAACCTAAGGAGGGCAGTTTGGAAATTAAAGATTTCTCTGAAGAAACGGTTAAGTGTAGAAGTGAGTAGTTCGGGATTACAACATCACTATAACGGCTACATGTTTCCTATCATCTCAAATATACTCAGATTTTTCCTGGACAAAAATGCAAGAGTTCTGAGAATGTAACGTTAATATACAGATCCCTGCCATAATAAAATAGAACCCTTGCAAAAAAAAAAAATTTAATACAGCAGGTAAAACAGGCAGTTAATATCAAATAACCTTTCAACGAGCCTCTTGAAGGATTCAGAAAAGTCATGGCATAGAAGTAACGAGTTTTGTGTCATGGATTTATTGAAGATTTTTCGAGTTGAAGTAAATTTTTCGTTTAACCCTTTCACTGCCACGTTATGGTAGAGGTATAATATGCCGATATGGTGTGGCAGACACGGATTTATGACAACAAATATATGCGGGTTTGGCGGTGAAAAAGTTAAGGAAAGCTCTCCTAGATGTAAGAAGAGATCTTCATTTTCGCATTTGATGCTGAAGACAAACTCAAACATTTAATGCTTTAGGAATCATGTCGAGGGTTCTTGGTGTCCCGGGAAGAACCTACAGATATTTTTGTCTCTTCCATCGAGTAATGGCTTAATAGGTGTGATATTTATCACAATCTCCACGTTGGAACGATGACAGGAGAATGGATATGTACTTAACGGAATTTAAGATGGTTTTCGATTAATGACTGGTCAGTATTTCCAACATCCCAAATCACTGATCATTGCACTGAAACCATCGTGTTGATCTGTGGTCTTTAAATAAAGTTTCTGAAATTCTTTATCTATCCCTTTTCCATACACATGTGCGTACATTCAGTGTGAAGTGACCAAACTTTTAAGATGCCATATGTCTGTTTATCATCTGTGTATGACCAGAAAATAGGAGTTTTCAATAAAGCACAGGTACATTGTCGGACACCAGTAACGTTGAGCTGCTCGTTGATGTGTTAACATAGATATGATATCCACATACTTTGTGCCTAGACTAGATTTCAGTGGGCAATCTAAAGTTTTCTCTGTTTGTTCGTATACGAGTGATGGCCGTCCTGGTTGAGTATTTATTGGCTTCGCATTTACTTGTTTAACGAAAATATTTTTTTTATAAAAACCAAGATTTTGGATTATCTGCCTTTCATTTTAATCAATCTGATTGTCCAGTCAAGTCAAAGGACAAATAGGTAGATAGTGAGATATTACGAGCTCCAACAGTACGAGGTATCTTTAACTGTCTACTTTATATACTAGTTTGATGAACGACACTTTCTGTTTGTAGCCTAAACACGGTCGCTCCTAAAGCAAACCCAGTGAAGTCATGGGTTAAGGGCAAAACTGTTGAAAAAATAAACAGAATTACTCCTAAATTTGTTGAATGTTTCATGTTAAAATTAATGTTATATTTATTTTAACAGTTAACAAAGAGATTTTCTTGAACAATCCCAAATATTATTATTATTATTATTATTATTATTATTATTATTATTCAAAATATTTATTCCAAATTTTATAAGTAAGTTTGCTTTCCTCGAACCTACACCCAACTTGTCGACAAATATTAAATTGACACTAAAAAAACTAATTTAATTTAACCAAACCTAGCTTAGTCCAGCGTCACCTAACTAACCTAACCTAACCTAACTTAACCTAACCGCCAATGAATAGTCAATTTTATGTCACGTTAACCCGCTTTCCTCAGTATAATAATGGCAGTCTTACTTATGTTAATTTCTCATATTTAATATCTTATTTTGTAAATTGCAATATTCAATATATAATGTCTTTTACCTATAAAAATTATTTATCGTCATAACTTTCTATTGGAACCACAATATATATATATATAGTATGTCATGAAAAATCTCATTTCTCAAACGAGTTGGAGTGAGAAGGCAGACATGCTCGGATATGAAATATAGAAAGTAAGGAAGAAGAGAAAGGTAGAAACTAAAACATACATATCCTGATGGATCAGCACCCCCTCCCTCTTCCTACATGACTAAATTCCACACGTGCGGCGCTTCATACGCCATGTCGGGTGGTGTTTCCAGGCTTTGTAGAATAAAAGAGACAGAGTTCCGAACTTACATACCTCTTCCATTCCATTCTACTTCTCTGACACACAGTCAGAAAACTTTTAACAGCCTCTTGCATATCACACTCACTCTGAGCAAATAGCCTAGCTGTTGTTGTTGTTGTTGACGTTATAAGAGGTGAAATTAGAGTTGTAGGAGTGATAACAGAAAGTGGGGAAATGGGAAATATATGTAGATGAAGAGTTGATAGGTCCTCGGGCTGTGCAGTTTTTTTTTTTTTTTTTTTTTATGGGGGATTTAAGGTCTGGTGATAAGTGAATCACCTTCCTTGCGCGTTCAAGCTTTTGTAGGGTGCTTGACTTGTTAGCTTAGTTTGGGTTTTCTACCTCTTTTATTTTATTTATTTTTTTTTATTTATTTATTTATTTATTTATTTATTTTTTATTTTTATTTTTATTTTTTTTTTTATGTATTTATTTATTTATTATTATTATTTTTATTTTATTTTATTTTATTTATTTATTTTTTTATTTTTTTATTTTTTATTTTTTTATCTTCTATACGGTACAAAAAGTGCCGTTGGTGGGGGGTGTCTGCTGCGGGGTAGACTTCTCTTGAAATAGAAGTACTCTCTCCCGCGCTGAGGTCCAATATCGAGTTCTTCATAGGTCTGTGGAGAGGTGTTTTGTACCTTCCTCCAAGTTTTCTCCGCCCTGCTGTGCAGGAGGACATTGAGGGCTGGTAAGTTTGCTTGTTGGTGCAGTGCCTGGGATGATATCCTGTCGCTGAGTCGTTTCCCCAGGATGAATCTTGTTCCAGCGTTCTGTATTTTTTGTAGCAACATCAGATTTGTGTCGCTCGTTGTGTGCAGTGGAATTGCCGGGTATTCGAGGATAGACCGTACCAGCGCCGTGTACAGCATCTTCTTATTTTTTACCGAGAGTCCCCTGAAACGGTAGAGTTTACTGAGCTCACTTCTCGCTTTGTTTGACCTTGCTGTGGTGTGGTTTTTATAGCCAAAGCTGTTGATGGTCAGGCCGAGAGCTGTGCCTTGTTGCTTGTAAGGTTGGATTCGGTTGTTTATTTCTAGTGCGTGAACGTTCCTGTGGCCAATGTTAATAACTGTGAATTTCTGTTGGTTCGTCTGAATTTTCCAACGTTCCTCGAATTCATTGATTCTTTCAATTTGTCTCTTCAGCCTGTTGGCGTGTTGCTCTTTGCCGAGGTTTGATGTTACTATTTGCGTGATGTCGTCCGCGTAGATGACTTCTCGGGTGTGTGGTGGGGCGGAGGCAATTGGGCGATGTACAGGTTGTACAGAGTGGGCGAAAGTATCGCTCTCTGGGGCACTCCCGCCTGGATGTCGAAGAGCTTGCCAGTGTGGGTCTTGTGTTGGACGTAAGCTTTTCGATCTTTGAGGAAGCTGCAAAGGATTTTCCCTAAGTTTGCGTCCATGTTCTGTTCGAGGATGCGGTATTGTAATCCTTGGTGCCACACTTTGTCGAAGGCGGCCTTCACATCTCTCAGTACTATCGAGACTCTTCTGCTGAACGCTAGTTTGTTTGCCACTGTTTCGTGCAGAATGGCGAGGGCTGTGGCTGTGCCTCTCTTTTTCCTGAATCCATGCTGGGCGTCTGAAAGTGCACCATTGACCGTGAGGTGGAAATTCAGTTTCCGAAGGAGTATTTTTTCCAGGGTTTTGCCGAGTACCTCTAACAGGCTGATGGGTCTATAGTTCTCGATGAACTCTGTGGATTTCCCTCCTTTGGGGATCATGATGATTTTTGCGGTTTTTAATGCTTTTGGGAAGTATCCGATGGAGAGACTGGCGCTAAATATGTTTGCTATCTCTTCGTGTATGTTCGGGGGCGACTTTTGGATCAGGGTTTTCGTGATTCCGGAGGGGCCTGGTGCCTTTTCTTTAAAGAGGCTGATCGTGTCAGTGACCTCTTTCACCGTAATTCTGAAGTTGGCATTTAGGGGTTCTGCCCTATCCGTTGGTAGGATCCTTTCGTGGTTGTCTTCCAGCCACTGTGTGACCCTTGCTTCATTGTCTTCGTCGAACAGGTCATTTTCTTCATCGCTTATGTTGAACGTTCTTCTGAGACGATTTCGAAAGCTTTCCGCTATTTCTTGGTCCGAGATGAGAGGTCTTCCGTTTTCATTCAGGAGTGTTTTGAATTTTTCAGCTTTGGGTGTTCCTTTTAGTTTCCTTATCTGTGACCAGAAGGTTTTAGGGTCTCTTTCTACGTCTATCCTGTCGACGAGCGCGTTCCACATGTCGTGTTCTTTTTCAATCCACAAGCCTCGTAGTCGGGCTCTGAGGATGTTGTATTGCAGTTTGTTATGCAGGTAATTTATGCCGCTGTCCATCTGGTTCCTGACGACGTTTAATTGGCGTGTGGCGGCGACGATTTCTTCGGAGGGGGAGGGGTGTGGCAGAATGCGGTGGGTGATGGTGGGTACGTGTTTTTCCTTGGCAGTCTTCAGCGCCTTCAGAAGGTCTGCCGTGGCAGCTTCAATTGCTGCTATCCCCCACCATTCAGTTCTGAGGGCTCGTGTTGGGCGAGGTCAGCCTGGTACTCCTCCCAGTTCGTCTTGCGGATGGAGGGGCGGGGACGGATTGGGACTTGTAAAGGAGCGCAGGCAATCTTCATGATGATAGGGACGTGGTCGCTGGGTGTGGCTGGGCCCGGATAGTGATGAGTGTTGAGGTATGCCAGATTATTGGCAATAATTTTGTCGGGCATCGTTCCGGCGTTCCTGCCGTAAAAAGTTGGAAAATGTGGCCCTAACCACTTCATTTTCCCCCTTCTGTTTATTTCCGCCAGTTGTTTCCCGTAATGGTTACTGTAGTTATCGTCGAAGTCCACATGTCTGGCATTCAGGTCTCCGATGATGTAAACTGGGCAGTTGTAGTTCAGAAGTTTGATAATATCTGCTGATGAGATGGTGCCCCTCCTCGGGGGGCAGTATGTCGTCCCAATGATGAGGTCTTCGTGGCCCAGTTTTAACCTCACTGCCAGTGTTTCGTCTTCGAAGCTTGTGATCTCTTCGAAGCGAAGACCACGTTTGACGGCAATTGCAACACCGTCATGCAGTTCTTGCGATCTGTTCGATTGTATGATGTTGTAATTGAACAGTTTTATTTGCTGGGGTGCCTTTAGGCTGTGTGAGTTAATGAGGATGATGTCTGGGTCGATTAGTCTGTAGGTATTGGCCAGAGACGTCTTGTGCGTTTGCCAATGCAGTACATTTTGCTGAAGAATCGTTAGGTTAGATTGTTGCGCGTGCATGTTGATTGTGTTTTGCTTTTTGGTTCAGTGCCTGTGGGGGAGCGCGTCGCATTCCTGAACGAATTTTTTTGAATGCCTGGTCCGGGAGAACGTCGAGGTCCTCACCTGACAGCGATTTCTTGTCGTTCGATCAAGAGTGGGATGTCATAAGTGGTGTCCACGTTCTCTCGAAGGTGTACTTATAAGATCCCTCTCTCAGCCCTTTCACCAGTTGGGATAGGACCATGGGTTTAGGGAAGGGGTTGGAGGCCTTCGCGACGATCCTTAGCCCCAGATCTGAGGCCTTGTGTTGGGGATGAGCAATTTCTTCGGTAACGGTTAGAGGATTCAGTGTTCGGCTTCTCAGGAGATTTGGGGCAAGAGGTTTGCCCGGTTAGGGGCTTCACTTTCGGTGCCTCCCGATTCCCGCACGAGTGCGGCGGGGTCGTGGGGCATCCGTGTAAGATTCCGCTTCGTTGTCTGATACTGGGGCAGAGACGGGTTTGGGTACGGGTTCGGGCTCAGGTTCTGATTCACTGTCTGATTCGTCGGAGGCGGCAGTTGTCCTTTCTGGAAGTCGTGCCGCGAAGATAGATGCCGAGGGGACATCGTCGGGGGCGTTGACTTCCGGCATGCCGTTTCTCCTGAGCATGTCATTTAGGTGCTTCGAGTATGTGCCTGGGGTGCCCATATTGAGGAGATGAGCGTGTATGACGCAAGTCAATAGGGTCAGGCTGTTTGAGTTTTCAAGTACGATTTCTGTGGGACTGAGGTGGGAGCGAGCCTCCTCGATGGACTGTTTGACTGCAGCTCTGTACGGTTGCAGCTCTTTTACGGCGAGTCCTCCTGAGTTTTTTCCTTCCTCAGTCGGATGGCCTCCTTCTTCTTCGGGCATGCCATTGCCAGTGTACGGTGCGGGCCGTGGCAGTTGATGCATTTCTTTTGTGTGGCCTTACATTCGGTCCACTTATGTCCCACTACTGCGCACTCGGAGCAGACCGTGATGTGTTTGGTGGGACAGTCCTTCGAAGGGTGCTCCTCGAATTTATAGCAATTGAAACAAGTCAGGACAGTAATAAATTCGTCCACGGTGATCTGAGAAGGGGTCACGAACATGTGGAATAGTAACAGTCCTGATTCCGCTGCTTTGCGCGCAATCTCGGGGGTCTTGAATTCAACTTTAACGACGTGGGTGAAGTCTTTGATTTTTGTGACTTCTTCAACTTTGGCCCACGTGTTCTCCTTTTCTAGTTCCTCTTTTATTTCTTCCTTAGACCGGCATCCGATGTGGCGGTCGAGTTTTCTCATAAAGACAGAGCTCTTGGCTCTGATATTAGGGGGCACCTGGATTTGTATGCCCGCGGTACGAAGCGACTCTTTAGTTTCAGGCGCCAGAAGCTTCGACGCGTCTTCCTCCCTGCATACTGCGGTGAACGTAGGGTGCTCACCGTAAATTCGGATGAAGGGCACGTGTGCCCTCGTGAAAACTTCCGAGATGACGTAGCTTCTCGTAGCTTTCTTAGATGTTGCTTTGATTTTTAGTCGCATTTGTTTTTGGGGCGTTGCGGTCGCCATCTTGTAAAATGTGTCGCGAGATAGGGTCGCCAGGGGTCGGCCATCGGGCAGGAGGGGGGGGGGAGAATGGTGGTGTATGATATGGGCTCTGGCCGCATCTCCTGAGGGGGATGACTCATGGCGGACTTATGAGCGCCGCCTCCCCTCAGGCTTGGTTATCAGGATTGCAGTTTCCATACACGGAGACGGGGTGATTAGAGTCGCACCGTGGTCTTGGGAAACCTCTAGCCCTGACATGCATTTCCCCCGAGAGGTGATGTCATGCCAAAGTTCGAGTGCAATTCTGGATGCAGTTCGAGCGAACCCTGATCTGGTCCGCAGCGGGCTAAGCCTCAGACCTCCTTCGTCAGATCCTATTGATGCACGCATCGATAGACGGGTTCTAGTGAAACCCCCCAACCTGCCCCTCCGGCTTGGCCCCAGCAAGCCCTGGGTCTCTAGTGAAGACACATACTAACGTAGAACGCGCTCAAATAGAAGTAGTCTTATTTCTGCGATGTCCTGGGTTTATACTTTTTGGCGCCAATACTACTGAAGCGTGCACTTCGGCTTCGGCGAAGAAAAACGAAGCGTTGTCTTGTCTGCGGGGTCCAAGCGAATTCAATGCTGCTCGTGTTAGTCTGCCTGGGCGAGATGAACTCTTATTCCCTTGCGGGTAGTGATTCTGGGCAGGCAGAAGCGGGCGTTCCAGTCTTCAGGCACACTCCTATTTGTCCATGTACTCTGACATATACGTCACAACCAATCTAACCCTTTCTAATACCCATACTTATATTTCCTCGTATATCTTACCCACACCTGCCGCTTTTTTCATTTTTTAGCTTCCGAACCGTCGTTTTCACTTCATCCATGGCTATGTTCTCACATGTCCTCGCACCACCAAATCCCATCATATTTATATTTGCACACCTCTCATCTCTTCCACCCATCAAACTCTCGAAATATTTCTTCCATTTATTCCGTAGATCCACATCCGTTGTGAGCATTATTCCATTTTAATCCCTTACTCTCAAACTTTCTTTCATAGTTTCATTTTTGCGCTTCCCCATTTCCTTTCAGAACAACTTTCTATTCTCTACATAAGCTTCATTTATCCTCCTTCTAAACTCATTACTTACTCCCTGTTTCTTCTTCTTCCGCCCTAGTCTCTTTACACATCTCTCGTTCTCTTCATACACCCTCTTTCTTCTTCGACTTTCTCCTCAATCGCAATCATACTGCGCACACAACAACCACTTCCTCCTTTTATCCTCAACCGCTGACGCAACCTCGGCATCCCACTACGCTGTTGCCATCTTCTTCGCACCTATCTTAACAATCCCACACACACTTCTTGCATTTCTAATCAAACATTCCTTATATATATTCCACATTTCACTCATATTCATTTGATCTGAATCTTTTACATTCAATTCATCATGCACTTAATATACTCATTCACTACTTCTCTTACCATAAACATTTCCATATAGATAGATAGATAGATAAATAGATAGACAAGGAAAATATAAATCAATCCTTGGAAGTCCTTTCTAGTTTATTTCAACTCCTCTTCATTCCTCTGAAGAGGAACTGAAATAAACTCGAAATCTCGAAAATACTCGGAAGGAGTGTTTTCTATTTCCTTTGTAGACTAAATTAATATTAAGTAGTTCACGTGTTTACTTGTAAATTTATATATATTATATATATATATATATATATTATATATATATATATATATATATATATATATTATATATATTATATATATTATTCATATAAATTCCATCATCATAGGCATAATTTATTAACTATATAGTTTGTTTCCATGATGGTGAACTTTATGAATACCCTGTACACACACACACACACACACACACACACACACACACACACAGATATATATATATATACATATATATATATATATATATATATACATATATATATATATATATATACAACTTAAATTTGTCAGGTTTCGCGGGAGGTTGATCAAGCGAGTGGACTTGTCTTCGGAGATGGCTTGGCAAAGGAGATCGGGTTACCGTCTTCCTATCTCCATCTCACAAAGCCAAGCACACCCGGATCATTTGGGATTACCCAAAGTCAGGTGTTTAGTTTCCTCTTAATGGTGTCCACATCGATACCAACTATATTAGTAACTTTTTTTTTGTGGGGGGGGGGGGGGGGGCAAATGTCTGAACGGTTTTTAGACTTTAATTCCGAAGGAAGGCAGTTTTGCAGTCAAAGTTGTTATTTACTATGACGTCATGCTTTGAAATGTACTGTATAAGATGTTCTTTCTTACCTGCTTTATCTATTCGTTTAAATTTAATTGTATACTATTTGTAAATAATATAATATGGATTAAAAACTCGCTTCTATTTTTTCTTTTTATTTTCATTCTCGTGCCAGGGCAGTAAAACCGTACATTTGAAATATCAACTGTGATTGGCCAGTATTAACCTATTATTTTTGTAGCCTTTTCTTCTTATTCTACATAATAATTATCTGTTTTTACATAAATATTTCTATTATATTACAATTTGAAATTCAATAATAAGTTTAGTATATACTCGTGTATATATATATATATATATATATATATATATATATATATATGATGAATAAAACCACGAAGGAAAGGAAACACAAAATGGTGCTCTAATGAGGATGTCATTAGACGAAAGCGCTTGAGCACCATTTTGTGTTTCCTTTCCTTCGTGGTTTTATTCATCATAAATATTTTTCACGTGTTACTTTCGTGAAATAATTTTCATATATATATATATATATATGGGATGATTTTCACAATTAAACACGTGAAATGAATGAATGATGCAAACCCACAAGGTTTGTGGGTTTGCATTATATATATATATATTATATATATATATATATATATATATATATATATATATATATATATATATAATTTTTACGGAACGATGAACAGATATGAGTTTAGTTGTTACTATAGTTGACTACGAATCCGTCGACCCCGGGTTCGATTCCCGGCGACAGCGGAAGACGCGCATCTCACCCAGCTGTTCATCCTTCTGTTAAGAATTTGGTTGATTAGATAAATGAGATCTTTGGGT